>NW_019091416.1:2013962-2035563 GCF_001949145.1 Acanthaster planci
TTGTGCACCTGCACCAGATAAAGCAAGAGGCCACACGCAAGTAAGCTATGATTTTTTTTTTCACAAGCTTACCAGAAAAACAGAATAATAGTGCTCATTAAACACTTTTAAGGGCAAAACTCAAATCATTAAAAGTTGACATGATGTGATACCTGGTAGAATCTTTTCCACGCTGTAGGTCACTTTCGTCGCTGTCAACTGTTGGTGGTTGCATGGGTCATGTAGGAGCCGAGTCAAGACCACCATGTACCCAGCCCTGCTGGCCACAGCCCCAACCATCCGCAATGGTCTCCAGTATACTGGTATCCTGCAGGCTGAAGAGATGGTGTCTTTCCTATATCGACTCTGCAGGCCTTTCACCTATGTTCCTGATATTGAGTCAGTGTACTCGCTTCATGCACATCATGGGGTGAGCGTTGGTCAGTTTGTATTTTGCAGTTTTCAATCCCAGAAACGTGCAAGACCTTGTCACCCAACCCCAACGCTGGTTGTTCGTTAGTTAGCTATGGTATCATTGAAATTTCATGGTTTGTAAATTTGTGACTGTAAAAAGTTCAATTTCTGAACATTTGCTGAAAATATTGAGTACATGTAGTTGTTTCTTTGTAGATATTACGCTTACACGTCAACAGATATGTGTCAGAGTCAGGTCAGGTATAACTTCATTACATCTGTAGCATGGTCAGTAGCCTTGGTACCAAACTGAAAATTGACCAATATTGCATTGGCTTATGAATATGCATTAGTAATAATGATGTATGTATTATTTTCACATAGACTGTGGTTGTGGGTTACTTTGACTGGACTACTTTTCCCATTCTGCCGGGCCTAGTCTCCTTCCAGAAGGCTGCGTGGCTGGCACTGGAGAAAGATTCCATTGAGCCCATTGCATTTGCAGTTGTAACAAACATCAGGCTAGCGCAGAGACTAGGATTGCAGCAGTCTAAAAGCATAGCCATGATAAGGACACTGAATTCAACCTTGGTAAGTGGGAAAATTTAAAAAAAATTAAAATAACTGAACTGTGAAGATTACCCAGATTGCACTTCAAGGTTTCATGCCATGTGAAAGGAATGGTCAACGAGTGCCAAGTGCAAGTGGTACATTAAATGCACAGATCATCCACCCAGTCTAGTTCTTTAGCTGTGGGAATGACAAATGCATTTTTCATTAATTAATACTGTGGGAAGCAAGAAGCTGTGAGGAACGGCCCTAGATCTTAGCCGTTGTTCAACACTTGACTTAGTCTCCGTCTCGGGCTTCATCTTTTTACCACCCAAGCTGGAAATTGTTTGCCCAAAAATAAGTGCGACAGTACCTCATGAACATCAAATAAGGTGCAAAAGAGTAAAATATTACAGTACATGTATTTAAATTTTATTTGATTACAGTTCACGTATTTGAGTTGCATTGAAATGCTTCAGACCTACTGTGGGAGTTGATTTTGAGATGAAGCCTGAGATGGAGACGAAGTTGAGTATTGGAAAATGGCCCTTAGTCCAAATTTTCCATTCAAAATCTCCCTCATATTGTAATCCCTCTATTTCTGGCTCGATGCATCAGAGAGTTTTGAAGACGGGAAGTGTTGTAAGTATTTGGTAGGTTTTATGGTCATAAGTATTCTTGAGCCTTCGAAGTTGTTTTCACTTCAGTTGTACCCAAGAGATGCCAAATTCCAAGCTAAGCTGATCATGGAATGGGCTTACAAGCATCAGGAATCTGTGAGTGTGCTTCTTCTTTTGAAGTAAAATGACTCATCCTTTCTTTCCCTTCCCTCTTGCCATTGAGGTCATCACTGACAAGTTTATTTCAAAGTGAAAGCTCAAATAAGTATTTTTTTCAAGTTTGTTCACATTTCCCTCTTGATACTACCCTTTGGTGTGTCTGTCGAAAATTACATGTATGTTACAATGGGAGGATTCGGGACTATATAGGGTCATCAAAAGTTGTCACAAATTTTGACCACCGCAGTGGCAAACTGCTTCTGCTGAGGTCATGGGCCATGTTTTTGCCATGGTCAGGAGTATGAGAATTCAGCTTTTTACATGTAGCTGATTTCAGCTTTTTTGTTTAGATTTTGACCCTGAATTTCAGCTTTTTTGTACAGCTGCTGTGTACAAATGTATGGGGACTTTTTTACATAATTCAGCGTTTTGCTAGCTGTTTTCAGCTTTAATTTTAAGTGGCCGCTCACAACTGGTACCCCTGCATGGTTCATACCTGTTGAATAGCAACTCAGTCCATGCAGATGCTCTGCCATTTACAGTGCCTGTGGTACATAGCCCATACCACACACCATGTACTGTATATGTAGGCCTGCTTCAACTTCTCCCAGGATGAACATATTGTCTGTGTTGCCTTCTAACATTCTTAAGAGCACAGTTTCAAACCAGCCATTACGCTGTGTACGTTTCTTTTCACTAGGTGGTGCAGTGGCTAGCCCCTGCAGGTGTGAAGAGCACCATCATGGCTACCCAGTTGGACAGTTCTCCTGTTGTGGTTCTGTTCACCCGTCATCATCGACGGCAAGGTCTGCTGAATGATTTTTATATGGTGAGTGCAAAGTCTGTGGTGAAGTATCACAGTCTACATGGAGCTAATAGTTGATTACAGTAGCCTTGCGGTCCGTTGCATTGAACTCAAAGTTCTAATCCAGCACCTTGGGTTGTATGTGTCCATGGGCAAGATATTTTACTCTAGACTGTGGATCCTCTGTTTTATCCCATGAGTAATTGTCCCGTTGTACTGGCTGAATTGATAATATTGTTGCAGATTGAACTGACTATTTTTCACATACACCGTCTTTCTTTCTTTCCGCATCCACTTTTTACAATTCTTGAAGTGAGCTTCATGTTCGTGATAAATGAACCTGATCAATTTTCAAACCTTCATCTGGCACTAGACCCCATTGAGAAATTCAATTCATTAGTGTTCCAGTTAACGTTCCTAATTTTAAGCGCTTATGCACAAAACTTTAACCTTTCTAACTGTCTTGTTTGTTTTTATCCACAGTTTAAAAAAGTTGCTTTGGACTACTACAATTGCAACAACTCCAGGCTGATCCAGAGGCTAATCAGTGCAATCAACAGTGCTAGAAAACCAACTCCTGACAATTGCAATGAAGCAGATGATCGTAGTGATAGTGCGCCTTCTGTGTGCGAGTGTTGCCAGACGCTAGCCGATCCGCCATTAACCACGACCATGTCCCACGGACGCAACGTCTGTCAGGTCTGCGAGCACTCGACCACGCTCCACCCGAGCCCTTGCAGCCCAGCCCTGCCGCACAGCCAAGCGACGTGGACGAAGCTGATCGTCCATGGAAAGTCGTCACTGGCCCCAAACAGCTGCCTCCATTTGAATTACTATTATAGTCCTTACAGCCAGTACCAGCTATGCTGTAAACAGTGCGACATTGCACCCGGTCATTTGTACAGCCAAAGTGAACGTTGTGCCGTCCCCGATTCTAACTCTGGAAGGTCGGCGATCAATTCAGTCTGTCAAGGAGTTTTAAGCAGAACTGACTGCAACAGCAAGTGCCAGGAATCCTCCCGGGGAACCAAAACTTCCAACGCAAATTCAAACCAAAATTCTCATTGCAGGAGGACGTTGGAATCAAAAGAGAATGTCTTTCACCCATACTTGGGCCCTTTCACGGGGCTGGGATGTAGGACCAACAGAACGGTGAATTTCTTTGCCATGAGGTCTGAATACTTTTGGCAGTTTGCAGAGCAATTAGGGGCATCTGCTAGAAGTGGCTTCCAGGCACCCGGAAAAAGGACAGCCATAGTCTTGCTGGATATTGAGGTATGACGGGCATTTAACATCTGAGGAATTTTGGGACTGCCTTGTGTGGTGCCATGGTATACCTCAGCTGTCTCGGTGCTGGAATGTTACATTATGGCACTGTAAATTTAAACACGGGCAAACCACCGCAGTCATCAGTATAGATCTGTTGCTATGACATACACTGTACATGTACTTCAGTGTACCATATGACTTGGGTCCAATTTTATGGTGCTAATAAGCACACGATTTTATGCCAACAGAGGCTTTGCGTATTTTGTGGCGACTGTAAGCAGTGAGGATAGTAAAAGGCATGCTAATGTCAGGGGAAAAATTTGCTTAGCGCAGTGATATAACAGTGGAAATCTCTGTGAGCGCACTCATGCAGTTTGTGCTACACACAGCAACTGTGAAATGTTTGCCATGAAATACACTTACTGCTAAGCCAGTTTTTTGTTATGGTTGGCAAAAACATTTACTTAACAGTAAGCAGTGCCATGAAATTGGGTCCTTGTTAGAACCCATGGTACAGAATAATGCAGGCACCGGAATTAGAAGAAGCCATTATTATGGTAGCACCGTACTTGTTTGGAGGAAGTATGTATGTGTTACGGCCTGTTTGTTTCACACCGATCTGAATCTCGATCAGTGATCCTAACACCGGTTCACACCATCCTCTATGCAGGTTTTTATTGTCCATAAAGGAACGACGGATCACTGATCATGATCCAGATCCATGTGAAACAAACACAGCCTAAAATTCCCCTCAATCAAATCAGCAAAGAGGATGTTGCCACTTGCTAAAATGCACATGTGAGTGTGAAATTTCAGAGCATGTACATCATGTGAGTGCGGTGTAACCATAGCAGTGACAGTTAGACCAGTGTACACAATGCCAACACTCTTGCTTTCTGAATAGTTTGTAGGGCAAACAAGTATGTTTATTCTGTATGTGTGACCAATCAGGAAAGGATAGCGAATAGAATCCAGTGGAATAAAGGTTAAAATCTGTAGGGTTGTAGAGCACGAACGTGAAATGATCAGTACTTTACATTCAAACTGCTGCAAAGCATGTAAGGTTCTTGCCCAGCTTGTCCCGTATTTCCACAAATACTGCACAGGTTTGGTTGCAAGACATGTTCCAAAGGGGGATGCATCATTGAAACTTAATCTGCTCACATGCACGGTTGTGCTTGATTTTTGGACGGAATGCCTGCCTGATGTGCCAACAAGTCCTTTGATCACCCCTTACATCGTTTTATGCAAGTTGTGGTATTGATGAATGCAGGAGCTGTCCATGTACATGTACAAAATATTGACTTTTTAGGCCTCCTCCCTGTTCACTTTGCATGTATGTATGTGTTGGCTCCACCCCCAACACCTGCCTTTATCATGCACGTACACATTCTTTATTGCCTTTGACTTGTCATCAGACTTGTGGCTCTGGTAGTGGTTGAGATCTACATGTACATGGTGGGGAAAAAAAGGGCATGTTTTACGATCGATTAATGATGCATAAAAGCTGGTTTAGGTACAGGTAGGTATAAATAGGAGAAAGGGCATAAATTTGATGCCATGCATATACATGTATGCAGAGCAAAACAATGTTTATCAAAAGCAAGTTTATTGCTCTGCGTAAGGATGTTTGGCCATTGATTCCCCGTGTCAGGCCTCGACGTTAACGGTTGTCCAATTGCCCGGGACATGTAATTTCTTCTTTCGGGCAAGTAAAAATTAAGGACAAGTTGCCCGAAGGACAGGTACATGTACTTTTTTCTTGAAATAAAAGTGTTTGTTTTTCGTGGCCAAGTATAGCAGTCAGCAAATAACCTTTTATTTGTTTTTTCCTCTTCACAAAAGCTTATAACTTGTGTGTGTATAAAGCATGCTGTGCATGTATCAGGGCACCTTTCCACACTAGGGAAATTGCGCATACAAATAAACTGTAAAATTCCCTTGGGTATTGGCATTGGTTTTTGCACGTGTGGCGCAGTGGAGCTGTGAAGGCCGGAGCTCGGAGACTGTTTTACATGTGGCTGTGACTTAAACATTAGTGAATTTTGCCTGGTACTCGTGTGTGCACTTTTTGCATATATGACACCAGGCAAAATCGTCAAGTGGTTAAGAAATAGCCGTTGCCTGAACTTGTATGGATGATGGGAGTGATGTACGGTACATGAATATATTCATGTCATGTGGTTGGCGTAGCAATTTCATCAATGGTGATTGGTTGAAGGAAGAAAATGTCCCAGGAAGCAATGAGTAACTAAACCAGGGTTTGGGCAAATGAAATCTTACGGTGGGTAAGTAAATTTCCAAGTAGTTAAAAAAATTAATGTTGAGGCCTGCCCCGTGTGTAAGGTGTACTCAGTGCCAACAATCCCCACCTCCCTCCCACATACTTTATGGACAGACCCTAATGATTTGGAGAAACTTGTCATCAAAAAACAAAACAACAACAAAGAAGAAACTGGATTGTACAATTCTTTCAACTTGGATTTCCTTTTTTCCAGGCAGAACAGCAGCACCTCCTGGCTGGGGAAATCACGGCTTCTGCAATTAAAAATTTTATATTCAATTATACAACCTCAAATCTTACGCGGCACCTCCGCTCTGCCAATGCACCTTCTGCCTGCAGCCAGATGACCGGAGTCTGTGTACAGGAAGTGGTGTCGTCCACGTTTGAAGAGCTGGTCTTAGACAGCACCAAAGTGAGTGCGTCACTGAGCTCTGTGTCAAACACTGGAGCTTTTGTGTCTATTTGTTCTATGCAGAAACTGTTGAGGGCGCTGTTTAGTCCGAGCACGGACTCTCCTGATCTCAAAGCAGTGATAGTTGTATGCTGTTTCATGGGCCTCATTAATTAAACTTTAACAATTTAACAAAAAACGTGGAGGGAAACCGACAAGGTGCTTACCTATTAATTATGAAAATTAACAAATTAATTGAGTGAAGCAACATTTGAACCTATGACCTTCAGAATACCATAGCAGTGCTCTATCAACTGAGCTGCATTGCCCTGTGTCAGTGGTTCTTCCAATCTGTCATTTTCTCGGGGGCGGCTAATCAGAAGCCATGATTCATGCAAATGTAAGGGAATGTGCACTTAGACGTGAATTGCAGATCACCAAGTAAACATGGTGAAAGGAACATCCCTGAATGTTAGCTTGTCAGGTTCCCAATGACCTCTTGTTATTCATCTTAAGAAATCGGAGATCGAGTATTGTATTGCAAATAATTATTAGTATGTTCAGTGTAATTTTTGTATTTGCGTAGGATGTATTGCTACTGTACTATGCGCCATGGTGTGGCTTCTGTAGCAGGACGCACCATCTGTACCTCATGTTGGCAAAAGTCTTCCAGCATTCCACCAATCTACTGATTTCTAGGTAAGTAAAGGGGTCAAAGTTTACCTTTACTTGCGGGCTATTTACCCATGCTGGTTTGTTACAGGACGGCTTGAACATTTCCTTGTTGGATAGTCAGGATCCAAAACCAGCTAGTGCACCATTGTCCTTTATATGTTGTTTGTCATATAAAGTACACACCGGTATGGTGTGAAGTCAGGTTTCCAATCTCCCCAACTGGTTGGCAGGTTTTCTTGCTTGACTTGTGCCTGCCATTCTGAAGAAAGATCTGCCGATGTATGCATATCTTTTTTCAGTACTGAATCTCTGTTCAAAGAAATACTAAGGATTATGGGTAGTCAAAGCATGGGCACAAATATGCAGTCTATGCAGTGTTGATAACCTTTACGCATGATGTCTTTTGTTGGCATCCAATCAAGACGCACTGTTCTGGCCTTGTACGTTCATAAGAGCTCTGTGAAATTGGCCTGTAGACTGTTCTTATGTTGTCTGCTATTCATGTGGATGGCTAGAGTTTGCAGAAATGTCACTCTTGGTTGATGTCAGATTTTATCTCAAAATGCACATATTTTGATTACTTTTAAAGCGGGTCTTTTTCATTTTGCTTTGATCCTAAGTGCATTACTGTTGCTTTTGTACTGTTGACCAGGCAAAACAATGACTGACATCAATGGAGTAGATCCCATAGAAGTACACTCATTTCTCTGGACTCTGTCCTCATTCCAAGCAAAGTTTCTCAGTGTGTTTTAATAGTTTAATGCCGATGATGCAAGTCACCCATTTTTCTTTGTCTAATGTTGTTTCAGGATTGACGGAGATGCCAACGACCTTCCCTGGCAGTTCACCCCATCCTCCTACCCCACCCTCCTCCTCTTCCCAGCAGGTCAGAAGGACCAGAGCCTGCAATTCCCCCAGTCCACCGTGCTAAACCTACCAAATATGATCAAGTTTGTGCTTCAGCATGCGACGCTTCTATGATAAGAGCTATTCACTTCCAGATGCAGTAAACAATGCATTATTCTGTCTTCAAAATGCCTGTAAAAAGTGACTTCTTCGTAAATAAAAAAATCAGATTATTTAGTATGATAACTTCAAGTGCAACTTTATTGTGGTACACGTATGAAATCGTGGATGAAAAGGGACAGAAATTCTTTCTGATCGTGTTGATAAAAAGAGCAGGCAATTTTCTGCTAATGAAATATTGCTCCTTTCTGCACATTCATCAGTGAGCACAGTCTAGGCCACTCTGATTTGTGAACACAATTCATGGAAGCCACAGTCTCCCAACTGGATTGGTTACACTGATAAGTTAGCCCTTTGCCTGACAATTTGTTTTCTGTCACAAGGTTATGGAAGTGCCACATCCCATCTTTTGTAAGCATGAGTCATCTTTTTTTAAGCATGAACTATGCAGCCTTGGTACTGGCTCGCATGTACAAATGCTGCATTGGGAGTGGTGTCCCGGTTTTTTCAACCGAATTCCCCGTAAGACTTCAGTGGATGCAGAGCATTTCATCAGACAACAGAATAGTCTGCCCGTTCTGTAGGGAAAGGACAGTTCACATTGGACGAAGCATAAAGATCTGTGAGTTGCAGGATTAAACTTTATTGTAATGAATCATTTGAACTCTTATTCACACCAGCAAATATCTTGCGCATGTAGCTAGATAGATATGTAGAAACTGGCAGCATTGTGGTCAATTCAATCAACAGTCCCTTCACAAGTCAAGTCACAAGGCCTTTCACAAGACCAGTTGTAAGTAACAGATTGAACAGTGACAAGAAAATGTTTTTATCACAGTTCATTTGAATAGCTTATGACTTGGCTTATGACCGCATGACGTGATGAAGTTGTGATGGACTTACAGGGACTTGTGATTGGCTCAGCTGCAACAACCTTAATTGCCATATGTATTAATGCCATATGCGTAACCAAACTGATTGTGATAACAACAGTTACCATTTGAATCAAGGGTTGTCAGTTGCTGCAAAGTCAATTTTCATGTACAGTTAGGAACGTGCAAGTGAAAATTTAGTCACCATCCAACATTTAATGCAGTGTCTTTTATGAGTAACTTCCTGTTTTGGTCAAAAGTTATTCATTACAAGGTGCTGATCAGCAACTTGTCAAATCTAAATCCAAATTATACTGTCCAGAGGGAGTTTCCTGGCAAATTTGTGCAAATTGCAAGAACTGCAAGATGTGTGCTGAAGTTTCTAAGTGCCTTCCATTGAAATTAGTCCAGCAGTTTATAAGCTGTCAGTGAGATTGTGTAATGCTCACGCCCAGGTCTCACAGAGGTATGTCTTACATTTGTCCTTGATGTTCTTTGATTGACTAGGTAGGTTGGAACTTGCCGGCATTCACATGTACCTCAAATTTTAGAAACTGTGCGATGTGCATATGAGCACAATGCTACCTCCGCTGAGGCTTTCGTCAATTGGAATAATCATGGTTTTTTGTCCAATTCGGAATTTAGAAGGTTAAGAAAGACAGGAAGTCGTAAACTTCTTCAATATACCCAAATCCAGCAACTTGTTTTGATTAATTTGATGGATTGATGAATTGAAGACTTTGAGCCCAGCAACCATTGCTCTGCTTGTGGCTTGATTGTGTTGCACTTAATTCATTCCTAACCTTCTCAATCCATCTGAAGGTTTTCGAGGACTTCACAGGGTTGAAGAAGGTAGAGCCAAAACCACTTATACTGTATTTACACTGCGGACCCCATGCCAAAATTTGTCAGCGCAGAATTTGCCGGTGAACTATGGCACAGGATTGTTTTTTTTTTTAATAGTTACTGATGGTTCCTTGCGTATTAAGGCAACAGGTATAGAATTATCCAAGACATTCGTTTCCTCTGTGCAATGAGGTTATTGCAGGTTTAAAAGTATGACCTAGAGAACAAGTTACTTCTTGGTACTGGTTAGTACCGGCACTGAGCCGGGACCCCACAAGGATTTCACAAAATAGATGTTTCAAATTTACTCA
This sequence comes from Acanthaster planci, assembly GCF_001949145.1. The sequence continues at coordinate 2,024,106 of NW_019091416.1, forward strand.
AAAGGGAGGAATTTTCAAGTGCCATTAATCTGTTGCAAAATGAAGTATTTTAAATAAGGGACGTTCAGTCGAATTTCCAAAATAGGAAAGTGAATCTGGTTCAGATGGGAGTGATTTGAAAATTTTTGGGTGTTGTGTGGGAGTTTTGTACGCGAGAACAAAGGGAATACCCCACAAGTACAGCTGTGTAAGGTTGACTGTACACCAATTTAGATGAACAAAATCACAGTTAAAACCAGTACAGACGTAGTTGTCATGATCTATAAATAGTAACAGTTCTCAATATCCTTTATCTGTTGGATGATTGAGGACTGTTAGGGTTGAAACTGTTTTCACATGTACACAATACAAAAGCCTGTTAATGCCAGTTAGAAGTACACATAGATGTCTTGTGAGCCAGCAGTGTTATTTTCTATCAAGCACTCTTATTTTCTATCAAATTCTGCTGTTTATTCTATGATTTTGTTTGGATGGCGAAAAAATGTGTGCGTATGTTTATGCAGTTTTCATGCCATTGAAATTGCTTTTGATTCACAAGGGAGTGATGCAGGAACTCTCCTCACTGGAAATGGAACATAATTGTTCCACAGTTTTCTTTTCCAATTTACCATGAGTTGCAAGTTCTCTCTTTTTTTTCTTTTCTTGTTGGTTGAGATCTTTCCCCTAAGTTTGGAAGCACCGGCTCCAGTGTCATTTCCCTTTAATGCATGCATTTTAGTCTTCGTCAGTATAATGGGCTAGTAGTGGAGCTCATCATGCACTCGGAGGGTTCATCAGCACATTATATGTCGATGTTTGTGTCAAGCCAAAAGCGGTCAACCACCCCCCCGAATGCACAGGTTGTTTCGTTCCACCAATTCTTTGCCATGTTCATTAGCCGTTGCAAATGCAGTTCACCTTGCACTGAAAAGGGTGAATGGATGATTTTTCTTCTTTTTTTGTGTTTAAATTCCAGTATTAAAGCATTGCCAGTCTAATTGTGTGAGCATTTGTACAGCATACTTACTGTGCATGCATGGATACTTTTGATAGCATACGTACATGTACACCAAGGTGCTTGGAAAAAAGATAACCAATTTCCTCATACATGTAATTACAATTGTTCGCCAACTGAAGGGACCACCATCTTGTATTCAACAGTCTGACTTGTCCACTGTTTTCTTCCCTCTAGAGGAAATACAATGTAGATCACATCCTTTTCACAGCTTCCAACTACTGGGCTGTGACGTTTTCTGTATTGAGATACAAACAGCCTCCTTACAAAGCATGTACTCTGACTCTAATGGCCTCCTGTGACAGAACTCTTAAATGTATTGGATCTCTGGTCCATAGTACATGCATGAGAAAACTACGTACTTTACAGTACATGTGCTTCCCATCCAGTACTTAACATTTACTTTCAGCTTTTTGGGGGGGTCGAATAAATGGCGTAATGATGTTTTTTAACTGGAAATGATTGGTTGTACATGTAATTAACCAACTGGAAAAGATATGGTGTATGCATGTATTGTTATTTGAATTCTTAAAATCTTAATATTTAAACCTTTAACTGCTGGTGTGCAGCATGCCACTTCTCTTGAATTTCATTGTCTTTTCATATTCTGGTGCTTAAGATAAGTTAAAGGGATCATGTATCATTTCCCCCCTTCAAATGCACTGATTGGACTGTCATAAAGGCATACATGACATAATCTCCCGTAAAGATTGTGTAGTAGCAGACACCACGTAATCTGTTTTATATTGCTCAGTGCTAAACTGACAAAACTCTGATTTGGTGATGGAAGTACATGATTCAGAAAGACTATTAACACATTGGCATTGTGGTTGTTCACACGTGCACCTTGGCAGTGGATTGGATGCGATCCATGGAGCCCCATAAGAAAAAGTATATATTTATAATATATAAGTATATTATATAGTATATATTATATTATATAGTATACATATATATTATAATAGTATATAAGTAAAACAAGGCATTATTGTGTTTATATCTAATGCTATATAACCTGATGTAGTCTGCACTGCTACTCTTCAGACTTTGCATGGTGACATCACTTTTTAAAAGCCATTGTGTGTGCCCTTCAGCGTTGCTATTTTTAATCAATTTTTACAGTGAAAATTATAAGGGAATGAGATGCAAATGGCAACCGGTAATTTCAACACAAGGCTGAGATATTGCCAAGTTTTAATATGGAAAATGAATGATACTAAAGTACGTTTGAATAGTGGAAGACTGGTTCCACAACATCTGTTACCCTTACCTACCAAAACTTTCTGCAGACAAATTTTCACTTCACATTACTTGGCAGTAAGAAAATTGAAGTGAATTTGAAGAGAGAAATCGTGTAATCAAACTTGGTCTACATCAATTTGGTTTGGGAACGGGGGTTCACAATCAGTCTGGAAAACTTTGAAATGTTATCTTAGCACTTGCGCTTTTGATTATGGTTTGAATGGAGTATTTGGACAAAAAGTGTCCTGAGAATGTGCAAGGAAATGTAACACCCCATTGCAAATACTTGCACATGTTTATAAGCCGGCGTCAGCTGTGTCTTCACTTGAATGTCTATTGATTCAGAATAGCCAGTCAACGCAGCTTTGGTGTTTGTAAGCTTAGTTCATCCAACAGTTTCTGCAACTTCAGTGAATTGAGGGACTTGGTGAAAAAGACATGACAAGCCTAGCTGGTCTGTTCAACTTCCACTCGCTTGACAAATAAATCCTCTGTCCATGGATGAGTATTAATGTAGTGTTAGTGTCAGGTTGGAAACTGCCGTCTCCAGGCCTTTCTTGTATCGTCAGAACTCTTTTAAACTATAGTGTAATTCGACAACTAGAATTAGAAACCATTACTGGAGTGGCACAACGCTTGTGGACGGGTGTTATACGCACGTTACATACCTCTTTGACCAATAGGGCGTCTCGATTTGCCAATGCATGGGCAGGTCAAGCTGAAGAATGTGCGCAAGTGCAGCACCATCGCTGTTATGACATCTAATCGGATTAGTCTGTAATTTTATATTTTTATGAACAGATTTGTGCTCTGGGGCGGATATTATTTTTACAAAGAATTGCAGATTTTTTTAATCAATTTGTTTGAAATTTACATATGCAGAAACCAAACATGAATGCGCGCATGCAACTTTTCCTCGCATCATCTATCTGGATTTCCACATTTTTTACATCTCGTGTATGCCATTAAGGATTGAAAAAACTGTACAAAACCTTGTGCAGTTGGTAAATTCCTCTTTTTGTGAATTCCCAGTTGCATGCCCGTAAATAAAACGAATCAAAACTTTTATATTGCTTGAAAAGATTGAAAACGTTTATCAAATAGGCTGCCATATCCTACATGTGTACCATCACTACAAGTTCTCATGCATAATTTATTCAAGCTATAAAATATGAAATAATGGAAATTTTGAAGAGGTTCTCTACGTTTAATAATAATAATAAATTGTATCACACTATATACTGTTTTGCATTGAGTGTGGTTTGTTATAGCATGATTTGGGACAAGGTAAAGAATTACGGACACAATTGAACAGTTTTCAGTGCTCTTATAGGATTTTGAAAGTACATCGAGAAATGTTAAGAAACGCACAACGAAGCACTTCAGTAAATGTTAAGAAATCACAAAAGTACTTCAACAAATGTTAAGAAATGCAAAACAGTGAGAAATGCAGTAGTACTTCATCAAATGTTAAAGAGTGTGGCAGACATGTAAAGTCCATCAAACATTGGAACACCAAGCTCTGTTCCAATTAATTAATGCCATTGGATGAAACCGAGTGTCTTTGCCCTGGTCTTTGCAGTGATTCAGTATTGCATTATCAGTAAAAGAAAATTCCGAAACACATGAATTTCCCCAGGTTACAAGTTGATGCTTCCCTTTTCCTGGGGCAGCTCCTCTTACTACCTCAAATGGCTCTTCTAGTACTGCAACAAAAGCTAAAAAACACATTCACAAGATAAATTTACTATGTACATTGCAAAATATCTCAAAAGGCTTGTAAGCTGCCACTGGAACTGAGACAAGTAGCTCACAGTCATGATAAGTACCTCAACAGTCTCCCTATTCAACAACATGCAACTTGACTGTGTGTTAACATTTGATAATGCCCGTTGAGAAGTGATAATGCCCACTGCATAAATCACACACTGGCACCTGGATACGAGACAGTTTAATCGATTCTGATTGGTCAAGAGTCTGTGTGCACGTGACTCGCCAGGAGATTCTATTGGACAACTTGCACAAGGAATATACCATAATTTGGATGGGGGTGTTCGGGAAACTGAAAGTAAAATTCTAGAACAAAATCTTTGGAAATCCATCATATATTAACTTTTTTTGACTCTCTGACTTAATAAGATATCGGAATGCGATGCGGCTCGGGCATTAGTCGTACCAACTCTCCTGAGCCAGTCTTAAACGCATATTTGAGACTGGCCAAGCACATATTTATTCCCTTATTATTGGCTTGTTGAAAAAAAAGAAAATACATTTACATTGATAGCTCAAATAACTGACTTCCATTATCAATAACATTGTACAGGATTTTACAAAATATATATACATGTATAAATGAAATTACATTTCATCATAGGATCTTGCTGATAATCTACTCAATATTCATTTCTCCTCACTCCTGCTCCATTACATTTAACACGTCTTCAAAATTACTCAGCTGCCCAATGTCTGTTCACTTTTCAGTAAATAGTCCACATGGTTCCCTGGATTTGCATTGAACATACTTGTTTTTCATGAAAATACCGTGCCATAAAATGCAAGACAAACCTTCCTTGTTCTGAAAGATCCAGTGGCGTAGCCATGGGGGGGCCTGGGGGCACATGCCCCCCACAAATTCCCGATGCCCTCTCCCCCCCCCCAAAAGGGATAAATGGATATTGAACAAGACTAATAAAAGCTTGCCCCGAAAAAACCACACCACTGAAGGCTGGTGCCCCCCATAAGATGCTGGTGCCCCCTAATGGTTCCCCCCATAGTAAAATCCTAGCTACGCCACTGAAAAGATCACATGACTGTCATTAAATCTGCAATATGATGTCACATCAACAAGTCTAGTATTTGTAAAAAAAAACAATGGAGAAACACAATATTGAAATGCAAGCATTTGATGCAAGACAGCCAATTTAGAAAAGTTAGAATCACAGAATATCAATATTCCATTATTCTTGACACTATGAGGGCAAAGTTCATGATACAGAGTCTGTAATAAGTACATGTATCACATTCCTGCAGAATCTTACTTCAGAACAGCATATTCACGGCATTTTTTATTGTCCTCCCGTTTTAAGTGCTATTGGTTCATGATTAAATTCACGATTGGCCATTAATGATTTTTTTCTCACCAAAACAGTGTGTGGGGTGTGATTTAATAGCCCATCCCACTAGTCAAAAAGTAGGGGGATATACCCCTATCGCCCCTGAATTTATGCCCTTGACTATATAAACTTTTGAAAAAAAATTCTTTTGCAAATTAAAGTAAGTTAAATGACTAGTTAGGTTGTCTAAGTAACCAGGACTCTATGAATCACTTCTTTCAACAGTTGGAAATGGTCAGGCAATACTAGGGTCCAAGTACCTTTCATAGGCCTTCCCTTCCATTTGTCAATTTCCCTCAACATACCCTGTACCCCAAATCAAAATCCTCAGATTTCACCCCCAAAACAGTCTTCATACTATCTTATACACCCACTTCAGGATTCATAGGGAATGGAATATTCCAATGGTGGTAAGTTCACTAACATTTTGGAAGAAAAGAGAAATTTTCCCTTCAAATCAAAATTTGAAATGTTCTTGTCCGCCAAGCTCAAAGTTGTCATTTTCACAATATCTGCTCAGGAGAGAATAAGTTGGCACCTAGTGTTGTGTGTCCATATGTGATGGACTTCCATACGGCTTGACCAGGAGACTACTGCTATATACCTATAGTTGTCCATGTGAGAATAAGTAGGCACGTGTTGTGTGTCCATGTGATGGACTTCCATACGGCTTGACCAGGAGACTACTGCTATGTACCTATAGTTGCCCATGTGAGAATAAGTAGGCACCTGTGGTGTGTCCATGTGATGGACTTCCATACGGCTTGACCAGGAGACTAATGCTATGTATCTATGGTTGTCCATGTTCTGAATTGGTCACTTGTCTGACTCTGAGCCTGAGGCCAGGAATATCATATTCTTGCAGGCATTCCTGCTGTTCTGAAAGATGAATTAGAGTGGATGCTATTCATGCCAGGTCAAGGTCACATCGAAATGAACATGGTTAAAGCATTTGTTGATCTGACCTAGCTGGGACATGTTCTGGAGGAAAATGGTAATCTTGTTCAACCTCACTGAGCTCAAGTCGCCTAATACTCTAAAGTGTGCAAAGACGGTGACAGACCACCTTGAAGGCATGGACACTGTACAAAATTGCTCAAGAATCAATTACAAACTCCTCAGTATCATTTGTTCGTAGAATCATTTCGACAATTATTAGAATTAACACAACAGTAGACATTTCTTTAAGTATGTCATGAACAGCAGAAATCCCAATTATTCATTCACGGTGGACTGCATTTTTTTTATGTGCTGGATACGATCTTCCAGTATAGAACCAGAATGCGATCTGAAAATCTAGAATTCAGTAATGCACGATGGCCCAGGTTTGCTAAAGTTTGGTTTCAAGTTGGAACTCAGCTCTACTGAGTGGAGCGTTAGTTCCAGTCTTTTTCTACCGGGACGGTCCCAAAAGAGGAATACTAACGGTTCAGTCAGTAGAACTCAGCTAGTTTGGGAGAGTGCATCCACTGTCATGACTGTACAGAGAATTAGAAGTAGCTGACTGAAAAATGCCTTCAGAACGCAAGGAATATTATGTAATCAAGATACCGTCACTGAATGTACCTTATACTGCAGAGGGAGCTGAATTCAAGCTGGAAGCTGCAAACAATTAAGCAGGTGCAGCGTTTAATCCAAATGTCCCTTCAGGCTAGGAAAGGACTGGATAACTGCCTGTAGGCTAGTTATGAAAAGATTATGGTTAGGCCATGAGAATGGAAGTGTTAGATTTGCGTCCAGAACATTTTGGAAAAATATGAGGCTTTTTCATGATTCATTATTTTTCGTGTACGGTGTGCGGAGCGGAGTGCGGCCAAGCGGCCAAGTGCAATGAATATTAAAGTACGTAGTAAGAATTGACAAAAGATCAACAGCAACATGTAATATACCTCATTTTCTGGTGTACGATACTGCTAAATTCTCCCTACATTCAACTGAGCTTAATGCATATTCAGTTTAATAATTGGCATGGCAGCCAAAAGTAGCCACAACCTCACGTTCCATATAAGGCGAATGGGGTCATCAAGGTTACCGGTTTCAAACAGAACAAGTTTTGATTGGACGCAGGCTAGGCATTCTGTATACTCACGGCCGGCCGGCCGCCGGCCAAGGCGCGAGTCGACACGAAACTGGACGAAGCTGCACTGCCTCGCGACTACTCGAAGCGCTAACGGGATTGCTTACTGTACAGTACACGTACAGTACATGTACATGTACAAGTACCGTACATGTACTGTACGGTAATATGTTGCGTAGATATACGCATTTTGGACCCTTTTACTGCTGTATGATTTAGGATTTGAAATTGATTTTTTATTCCTGCATTTTTCTGAAAATAACGATTTTGTTTTTTAAATAATAAACTTTTTCGGCGGGGTGTTTTGGACCATGCTGGCGGTGGACGCAAATCTAAATTTTTCATTCTCATGGCCTGAATGTAACAATAAGAATACCCCACTTTATTTTAAAAATCATGCTGTGCAAAGTTTAACCTAGTAGTTCTGAGTAGTTCCACGATGGCCAATAGGGCCAAACAGGAAAAAGGATAATTTTGTTTCTACATTATAACAAGGACCAAAAATCTCCAGTACGCCCAGGCTTTATTTCCAAGCCGGAGAATGAACAGGTAGGCTTGTGAGGTACTGGTCGAGTAACACCTTTGAAATCTCGGAACTGTTCAAAATCTCGCGAAACGACACTGCTAGATGGTCCCCCGCGACCTGATGATGTGGATGGTAATGTGAATAGAGAAGTCTAGAATCCAGGCGAAGTAAGAGCAGAATGAGCCAAGTAAGAATGAGGACGAATTCCGATTCATTATGGCATGGATTCCTAATTCGATCTGGATTCGTGAAGTGGCACACCGGTCACGCATTGTACGCGTAGCACTAGCAAGCAAATGGGTGAATGATTTCTCGACGGTCGATGAGGTTGAGATCATACTCGTGCATACTTACTACATGTCGTAGTGCAGTGGACGTGCCGTTGACGTGCTGTGGACAAATCGACATTGTATAATTGTGGGTCCTCTTAATTTAAAAACTTTTCTTTGTCACTTACGAGGTGTATAAGACCTTCATCAAATTTTTCCATGTTTTGAAAATGAAGGGAATATCACGGTTGTTGTTTTTTCATCAGTTGATCCTGCGCAATGCGGCCATGCCAACCAAACAGTCGTGCAATACAACTTTATGGCGAGCAATCATTATGACGCAATAACAAGGAAAGACACTCGCAGTCAGTCATAGACTAATTACATTTAATGATTTATGTAGCTGAGTGATATTCTTGTCCGACATAGGAACTTTAAGTCAGTGAGTAGGCTAGCGCAACTGCTTTTCATGCTGCTGCACTGCGGTGTATGTGTGACAAAATTGTTTCGTAAGTATCCTACCTCTACTGTCTCACTTGTAAATTGACTTTTAGGACATGTTTTTGCTTTTAGATGGCTAATAGGTCACAGGGAAATTAGCGGTGTGGCACTGTGAGACATGGATTCTTTCTGGTTTTTTGTCTTCATACAAGTTTACTGTGAGACTGATACCGTTTTTATATTTGGCAATTTCTTCTTTTTCCCTTAGACATTCAGGTAAGCCAGAGCATCAACCATGCCAGTCTCACCAAATCCAAAGCGTAAAGGCTATGACTTTTGGGAAAAGACCCTGGGCAAACCTTGCCTCTTGGTGGCACCCATGGTGGACCAGAGTGAGTTGCCGTGGCGACTGGTAAGTCGTCGCCATGGAGCGCAGCTGTGCTACACGCCCATGTACCATGCAGCCGTGTTTGCCCGCGATCCTCGCTACCGGTCCGAAGCATTGGCTTCCTGCCAAGAAGACCGACCCCTCATTGTACAGGTAACAACTAAAGGCAGAGCTTAGTTAGAGGAAGGTGGTTATTTTGTCTCTTTTCATTTCAAGTTTTTCTTGTTAAGAGAGGACATGGAAAACAGAGAACTGAACTTTGTGGAAAGTGAAGAATAAAGGGTCAAACTCTTCACTTTGTAAATTTGCTTTGTATCCAATATCCTTGGCTATCCAAAATTTAAGTGTTAAGAAGTCATTCAGATGTCCGTCATAAGAATGGGATATTTTTTTCATACATTTTTACTCTTCCATCCAGAGCAAAAATAATGTAACTTTTGCTCTGTAATTATTTTTTTGAACCAAAAAAACCCAGCAGCCTTAGTACAATTATTATTAGGCTCATATGTTGTCATTTTAAATACATTTTAATGTTATTGCTTTAATCAGTGTTGGGTATTAGGAATGTACACAAATCTTCAGGCATATTTGTGACATCAGAAAAATGTTCACCTCAATTCTGTAGTGTGGTTTGGCCTTTCAAGTTTTAGACGTAATGCATTCATTGAAAACAAACCCACGTAGAGTATAAGGCTGAGTTCATACAACAGATGTCAAATGGGAAAGAGTTCCATATACGGACGCCATTCTCTACAGTGACCTAACAGCCATCAAAAAGCAACAACGTGTCCAGAAAAAGTTCAATTTAGGAGGGAAAATACCGAGTCATCTACTTGGAAAACACTGAGAATTTTTCAGACCTGTCTCAAAGGGTTTATTTGTGGGATGTCAAGTGCCTCTGCATATGGAACTCTTTCGAAAACCTTTCTTCTGGCCTCACAGAAAATATGTGGTGTAAGACACCGCTAATTTGTCTCCAGCAGTTCCGTATTAGCCATCTAAAGCCAAAATATGCTAGGAAGTCAAACTTGACATAGAAAATATCCAAGCCTTTACTGAGAAAACATTCAGAATTTTTCAGACCAGTCTCATAGGTTTTTGTACACAGGGTGTCAAGTAGCAACCGTATATGGAATTCTTTCCCATGTAGAAGCTCATATGCTGGCTGCACAGTTTCCACAAGAGTTTTAAACATTTTTGTAAATTTACTCATCGTGCATGCAGTTCAGTGCTAATGACCCCGAGGACTTTCTTCGCGCTGCGCTCTTGGCTCAAGACCACTGTGACGCCGTGGACCTGAATCTGGGGTGCCCACAGGCAAACGCCAAGAGAGGTAATTCAGATTTATCAATTTATGGCTGGAGCTGAAAGAGCGTAGATTGTGGGAAAATTCATGAAGATTTGGCTGAAGAAATGAGAGAATTTTATATTTGCTGTTTGTAGCAACCCTGTCTGATCTAGCCTTATATTCCTTGATTTTGGAGGCATACTTTTTTTTTACAAAATTGTGCTTAATCCTCAAGATAAGAGTTGGATATATTCACGTGATATTCAAAAGTGCATATCATGTGGTTGTAGAAACTGATTGTTCCCAACAGATTCTTGGTTGAATTGAGGGACAGTTCATAAATCACACCAACCAATTTCTGATGTTAACAATTGTATTGTTGCATTTTCCATTCTTCTAATCTTTCTAATGTGCTCAATTTCACACGAAATTGGAGTGTGGTTTTGAGGAAGGCAGCAAGACACCGTGAGTGAGGGATGCTAAAGCCGATGTGAATTTTGATGTTACTTTTCATTTTTGCTGCGGACATGCAGGAAGATATGGAGCATTTCTGCAGGAAGACTGGGATACCATTTTCAAGATCGGTAGGACCCCAGTTTTGCATTTTTAGCATATTCCTCCATCTGCTTCCATAAAGCACTGAAGGTTTCTGGAGGGCCATCAGTTTTGTCACGCTTTTCACAAACATACAAAATGTTTCCTTTATATAACGGGTTTTGCCCCAATGTATATATTAATAAACACTGTATGCTCAGTGCTTGTCCGAGAGCTTGCGAAAAAAAGTCACAAGTTTACTCGGATGGGACTCGAACCCACGACCTCCTGCTTACTAGTGCAGACGTCTGCAAAACTCGTTATATAAATTAACATCTCCCCAACGCAAAAATACATCTTGAAAAAAATGTTTCCTGTTTCCTGTGATTCCATCCACAAGCATTCATAAGAAATGGATGATGGCCATTCAACCTTTTCCAAGTTTATTAACCCTAACCCCCTAGGCTCCTGCAGTAGAAAGCATTCTGAACCTCACAAAATCCAACAGGTTCATGTACTTGTCTATGCACATGTACATGCAGGTTACTGTACCAAACCTGATAAACTCCAACAGAATGAGCCTGTT
>NW_019091416.1:2035628-2052794 GCF_001949145.1 Acanthaster planci
CAAGAAGTTCCTCAGGTACGGTACCAAACCTGCCAAAACCTCACAAAACCTGATGGAGTATGGCAGGTTTTGGGCAGTTAGGATCAAAGCCTACATAGGCTGTAAAGCTCAACCTCTTAATGTAGATCTTGTACACTCATGAAAAGGACAATGACCCTTTAATAAACAGTGATTTAATGGATGGTTTGCATAGAACGCTTGAAAAGTGATGTGTTCTTGGTTTGTTTTTTCCCCAGTGAATCTTGCTCATCAGCGCTTGTCAGTCCCAGTGACCTGTAAGATCCGTGTCTTTGAGGACGTAGAGAAGACGGTGCAGTACGCCAAAATGTTGGAGAGGGCCGGCTGCCAGATGCTGACAGTCCATGGTCGAACCCGGGACATGAAAGGACCTAAGACGGGCTTGGCCAACTGGGACATCATCAAAGCAGTCAAGTGAGTTTGCAGCTCCTTCCATCACTGACCTATACAGAACCTTGAGAGCTATGAGGAATTTAATGAATACCTCAGACAGTTTAACAAATCCTATTGATCTCGTGATCTATCACCTGGGTTCCTTTGAGCAGATAATAAGGATTCAGACCAGTTTTAAACACTTTTCCAGTTTTATATTAAATCTTGGCCCCTATTGTTTGGACCTGATAAGTTTAAGAAGGAGACTTATAAAGAAGAGATTTGGAGAATCCCGATTTCTTGAATTATGGTTTTTTTCCACTCCTTTTGTAACAAAGCCATTGTTATAGTAAAGTAGATTGTCTGGTCCCTGAATCTTTCTTAACAATGAGAGTCGACTGATAACCCTGCATTTTGCTTTTCAGGCAAAACCTGAACATCCCTGTTTTTGCAAATGGTAACATCCAGTACAAGAGTGATGTGGACCGCTGCATGAGAGAAACGGGGGTGGATGGAGTCATGACTGCAGGTATTGTAAAACATTTTAAAGAACCACTGTGTAAACCTGTTTAACGCATAATTTCATGTCAGAAATTTACCAAACTATTTGCTGCATATTTGTAAGGTTTGATACAATCAGTTGAATCAAAGTTCTTCAGATTGATTCATTGACGCGTGTAAACCTTATACAAATTGTAAAAGCATGTAAAGTTTCAAAGTTACCTGGCGGTTGTACTGGGGCTTTGGATGAATCAATTTTTTTCTCTACTGCTCCATCCTTGCATCTATTGCCCTCTCAAGAGCGTAGTGAAAAGACCTTAACACTTGCTGTGTGGTGGAAGCCCTCTGGTCATAAGCACTGTCTGAAAGAGAAGTGAGTAATATTTTTTTCCCCCCTCTTCGATATCCTCTTGCAGAGGGAAACCTTCACAATCCCGCTATTTTTGAAGGGGTGCAACCCCCTGCCTGGGAGATGGCCGAGGAGTATCTTGAGCTGGTCACGCAGTACCCCTGCCCCATGGCATTTGTCAGGGGGCACCTCTTCAAACTCTGGCATCACAGGTAGCGTCGGTCTTGGTGGAGTTTGCATATCGTTGCTTAATGTTGGCACTTAGGTAGAAGAAATTCAGGAGAGTGTTATGCCTGAAGTAGTTTCCACCGGGGATTTTATTGAAAGTGTTGCATCTCACCAGTGAGTCACAGTTGCGTGGCAGACTCCATGACCTCCTTGAGGTTTGAAGGACTTTGGTTAGGTCAAACTGTCGGTGTTATAGCCGAAGCCATGACAAGACCAAGCATAATACAAGTGTGCATATACGGGTACATGTATTTTGGAACCAGCTATGATAATACTAATAATAATATTAATTAGCGCTAATGGGTCATTAGGAAGACATTCCCATAAGAACGTGCACAAAATTTTTCCAACTTTACTGTCCCATAATTCAATATTCCCTAGTCTGATCTGAATGAAACTTTGTATGTTTTCATTTTAGACCCTAATCTATCATCTGTCAAAATTTGGACACAGTNCCAATGTCTCCCTAATGCTGAAAAATGTACCACAAAATGTCTCCCAAATGACCTATTTGTAAATGTAATAGCGATTTCTTATATTGCGCACGTATCCACCCTGCTGGGTGCTCAAGGCACATTATTATCCCTGCACATTAGGCTCACAACAACTGAACATTCCTGAAACCATCTCAGCTCCGTGGGAGCATACTAGCTGATGCAGCCCTATCAGGCGCACACGGCTAACATAACCAAATCTGCCCTCACAGGTACCCATTTACTCTTAGGTGGAGAGAGGCACACAGGGGTAAAGTGACTTGCCCAAGGTTGCAACATGCTGCCACCAGCTGGATTCGAACCTCCAACCCTATAATCCGAAGCTACAAACCCTAACCACTAGGCCACATGCCAATACCGGGTACCCGGGTACCCTTAAAATACAAAGAATACATATAAATGGCATTGCACGTAATCTGAGCAGACCGTGTGCCCAAAACAAGGCTCTGTTTTCATACATAGGAAGCGGCACATTGTTCTGAACTTTGGAGAGGAATCACCCCCACCGTTTAAACAAAATTTTTACCTTCAGTTTGTAACAAAAGTAGCTTGTTCGATCTCCGAACCAAGGTTATAACCACGGGATCAGGTTTTTCAGCGGCACAATGAGTTTTCAGCATTTCTTTCCTCCGCTGTTAAAGTTCATGTACATATATGTGTACGTGGACTTTTTTATGGGTAGCCGGCCCCCAAAATAGGGAACCTGGTTTTGATATCGACGGACGGATACCCGGCACAGGCCTAGGACATAAGACCAGTTACAAGTAACAGGGTGAACAAGGACAAAGGAATGCTTCCATTACAGTTCATTTGAATAGCTTGTGACTTGAATTCAGACCGGAGGTCTTGTGTTGGCCTTAGAGGTTCTTGTGGGGTCTTCTGCTGGTTACAACCACGCTGCACATTGTCCTGATATATTATGACAATGACAGGACACGTCCTGATCATTGTGTCAGTCCAGAGATTCACAAAACACAAAATTGACCCAACCTCACAAAATGAGTCGCAAATTACCATTCATTCATTTATTAGTTTATGTCTTTCTTATTGTGGCCTAGCAAGCCAAATTACAAGGATGTTACATATTCTAATAAAAATACATGTAAAATACATTAAAAGTACATCAAAAAGATTAACAAGCACAAAACAATCACTAAATTTTAAATATTAAAACTAGTTAACAAACGAATAAAATAGATCTAACCTACTTCAGCAGGTTGAACAGTGTTTGGTTTCTGAGACACTTTTGAATTAAAGACCTTTCAGTTTCAAATAGTTTTGCAAAGTGAAAATTGATAGGAACCAGCAACATTTTCAGCCCAGTAGTATCCATTTTATTAGGATGCCAAACCGAGTGATACATCAAAACAGTTCTCATCTTGCTCTTTCTAATCCAACCAAACCAAAACAACTGTTGAAATAGCCTAATGATTCATATTGTGGGACCTCTCATGTGGCATTATTTCACTGGTTGCTATGGAGTTCTGAAGTAGTGTCACGTCATTTGGAACCAGGAAGTGTAGTGCAAACAAATGGAGTATTCGCGCGTGTTGGTTCGCACGTTGGTTCTCGCGCTAATGCCTTTTCCACACAGGATTGTGCGCATGACAAATCGGTTCTCTGTATCTCCTGTGATTGGTTGGATGACTTTCCAGGGGTAATGTGTGCTTGACCTTTTTGCCGTTTTCACTCCAGCCTGACCATCCACCAGGACCTGCGCACACGACTGGCTGGCGCCAAGACCCTGGAGGAATTTATCTCCATCAATCAAGCTCTGAGAGACGTGTGCGAGGAGGAGATAAAGCAGGCAGCAGGCCAGGATTCAAATGGGAAGATGCCCCATTGGTTGTGCCAGCCATATGTTAGGCCAACGTGAGCACTTTATTTAAAATAGTACACAGATAGGAATTTTATCACGAAGAAAAAAACAAACCCAGAAAATTACAGCTTAGATCCTGATGGGATGCTTTTCATTTGAATCATCAGCAAATAAATGCAAGGGAAATTGATTTTTTTTCAGAACCTTTCGTGAAAACACAAATTCTGAGCCACATTGAAAAGTACCAATCCGCTACCAAATTCATTCTTTATAACTCACAAATGAAAAAAAAAGATTTTCTTCTATGGAAATAATGGGTTGTAGCATTACTTTATTTCATTTCATGACAAACTGATCAAATAGAAAACACTGATTTAGGGGACAATGCAAATGAAGTAGGCAGTAACTCAGCATATTACCCTGAGAGGTCCTCAAAATGCTGTTAAACCTCATGAAGTTTTCAAGTGAGACTTGAAGTACCGCATGCTTAATTCCACTTTGTCCCCTCTCCCACAGGCAATTCATTAACAGCAGTGGTCCTTGTCTTTCCTAACAGGCCCGAAGAGACACAGCAACGGATCCTGGAGAAGAGCCTGAAGCGACCACTGAGTGAGGAGAACGAGCAGGAGAACCGAGAGCCTTTCCTGTCAAAGAAAGCCCTCAAGAGACACCAGCAGGGGAAGCCACCTGTCAAGAATGGTACCCTCTCAGAAACTTGGCTAAGACAGTCTAAGTAGACCTCGGGGAAAACAAAAGTCAGGTCGACAGCATTTTGTGCACGGAGCAGGATTGGATGCGGTAGATCTTGGACCCATGTGGCAGTGTTATCACACTTGTATCCTGAGATGTGAAAATTTAATTGCATCTAGTCTTGTAAGAGAAGACTTGCTGTACTGGCATTTATAGCTACACATAAGAATTGATCATTTTCTTTTTAATGTGAGAATAATTGGACCAGTAACATTTGAAACCCCCCCCAAAATTAATATTTTTCCTTTAAGATACAATATGTGCTGCTGTAAACATTCAAGAGGATAAGATTTGATTGATTCCACCTTTTTGCATCTTTGCGTCAGTGAGGAAGTTCGATCCCTGCTCAACGTGCAACAATCCCCGCGGTCTCAGCTGTGTCTTCAAGCTCTGTCGAGCCTGCTGCAAAGAGAAAACGCGCCGTGCAGTGGAAGATTGCCCGAGTAAGTACCGTGATCTTGAAACAGTTGAAATCTCAGTGCAAAGTTGACCCCGGCTTGAAAAAGTGCCGTCGGTGTGTCAAGTAGTGCAGTAGTTTGAAATGTACAGAAAGCAACCACTGGCAACCTGTGTAGTCCATCACAAGTTTATTAGACTAGTTATCTAGTCTTAACCACTTCGTGCTGGGGTTCTCGGTACCGGAGACCTTAGGTACTCAGGTGATTAACTGCTGAAATGACTTGAGATGGCTTTGACTCCCTCACTAACTGCTGTGGTGTGAGATCATTCTTGCCTCTTTTGACTAAACTAGTGACAGGTGTGTTGAGTCCATGCAGATCTGAATCACTCAGCAAGTAGGGGACTGAAACGATCCATGGGAATTGAATTTTATGGCGACTCACAGAATGTACTGTAGAGCCAAAATGCATTTTCTGAAGGGATTTTTAAAAAGGTGTCTTTTTTGGGGGGTCGATTTTTCCCAGGTCATCGATTCTATTTTAAGACCAAGATAGAGCGCAGGAAATATTGGGAAGCTAAACAAGCTGCCAAAGCGTTACAAACGATGGACACACCTTTGGACACACCCAAAGACACGCCGACGGACACACCCGTGAATGCTCCTACAGATGCACAATTAGCTGTTCCTGGGGGAAGGATAATGGAAGCTGATCCATTCAACATACCTGGCAGCACCACAGCAGAGGGCTCGCTGAGAGACAAAGTCTCAGGTGACTTCCAGCAAGACACATCTGGAACCACGAGCGCTGGCAATGATGACAGAGTAGACGCCAACATGCTTACAGCCGAGACACCCTCAGACCTACCCACAACCATTCCGTCAGAGATATCCTGACAAATGCCCTCAAAAACAATGTTTATGGCAATTTGACATTCAGATTTACCAAATGGATGAATGGTTTTAGTTTTTCAGGAGTAAATACTGCTCTATCACATGGCGAATATTATTTCAAGAGTTATTGACTTCTTCAAAGTAGTCTCAGCCACTAAAGGTGTGTTCAAATCAACTAACTATGGCTCAAAATAGCACACATATCTGTGGCATTTTAAAGAAGCCGCTCCCAGTGGCTTTGTAGGTAGACATGTTTAATTTTTTGAAGCTGCAGTTAACCACAACCTCATAGACAAGGCTGAATACATGTACTACCATTGAAGTGTACAAATGAACTCAGAAGAGCATTTCATTTCATCACATGGTTGAGAAAATATTGTTTTGCAGATCTATATTCTAAGCAACCGGAGATCTTCTCTAAGATGTGTACATTATGTGGCACTTTCTTGGTAACGTGGCCCTGCTAAGTCAAGAGTTTCTCTGCTTAAGAGCATGGCGGTGTGCTAATTAAATAGGCTTGGACAACTTGTTACCGTGGGTATTGGCAAATGTGATACCAAAGGCAGCGTGGAGATTTAACTAGAAAAATCAATATGAAGATTTTCTGTGAGACATTTCTCCTGAGAATGTCAGTACATGTGTGTTTGGCTTAAAGTAAATCAGGTTGCTTTTTAAATTATGTGGAGGACCTTATTATTGTATTTTTAAAATTTGAGGTACATGTTTATCTTGATGACTGGCAAACATTATTATTAGTGGGCAGGACACAGGGAGCCGGCGTATTGCCTCTTTCATTACTTGATGCCATTGGAGCAAGGTCTCGTGGATTATTCATCTGAATTTTTTCTGTCAGTCAGTTGGTTGCTTGGTTTTCTACTCTGAAGATATCTGAGACCGAAAAACTTCTCAGCTTGTCCAAAGCTTAGAGAAAGGAGGAAAACACCACAAATAAATTATCTTACCAGATTCCCCCTCACTCTCCTCCCCCCCGGGAGGGAATCAATTGTGGTGGTTGTGATAGAATAATAACGTGAATATATTCGCGACCAAAGAGCGGGTCATGGAGTTTGGTCCTGGATATTGGCGTCAATATTGACGATTGGCGATGTTCCTCCAGGACCACCATGGTCCCTATATAGTCATTGGTTAATTTCTGCTGCAATCTTGGGCAGACCGCCATATGCTACTGTGTCGTGCAACCAACCTGAGCGCAGACAGGTTCTGAAAGGGAACGTTCATGTGTTTGATGCGCATGAGCTGTCCTAAAATACGGCTGACGTAGACCAGAGCACCGCTCAGTAATAAAAACGAGTTCCTACGCATGACTGCCCTATTTCCGTCCAAAAGAGACTTTGTTCACAAGAGAAAATCTGAAGAACGCATTTATTTGGTATTATGACATATTGTAAAGTTGACATCCCTGGGCTGTACTGTGGTACCGCTACGGTTCAGAGGATCCATTCTCGTTGACAATTGGGTGTACAGGTACAGTGGATTACTGGTGGAGCCGAAGTGTATGCTGGACGAAAGGACAGACATATATTTGCAGTGGTCGTTCCTATATTTGGAGGAAACTGTCCCTTGAATCCGCTCAATCACAACTGAGATGGCTAGTGCTCTGTTTGCGATCTTTAGCCTTATCTTGCTGTCTGGTGTGTCAGCAAAGGAACCTCGGCCGTGTTGTTGGATCAGTCAAATGACAGGGCAGGCTGGTAAGTCGTTGGATTGAAAGAACATGTACAGCGTAATAAAGCTGAACCCAGACGCCATTGTTTTTTTCTGTAAACGTACTATAATTCAAAAACTATTTTTCTCTTTTCTTGAAATTCGTGTGCCATGTAGAAATATGCAAATGAAAATGATGCCAACTTTTTCACCCTCAACTCCAGAAAAAAAAATTGAAGACAAAAAAAGGCTGGCAGCATTTCACCTCCCAAATTTGAGGTCTCAATTCAATGTCACTGGCAATATTGCTTTGAAATTTCACAAGTGAGAGTGGAGCCAAGTAATTTCAGTTTGAAGCCTAGACGACTCACTACTGAAATTTGTCTCAATTTCGACAAAGAGCTAGCATTTGTTAATCTGTTGACAGTGACTTTTAGACAGAAAGTGCAGAGACAACAACGGCAATGCGAGTGTTTAACTTTTTGGTTTCCTTTGCCTCAAATGGTGGCGTACTCAGTAGCATTAGACAGGCTGTTTCATGCACTTCCTTCAGACACCTGATTTCATTCCTCAAACTTTGCGGCCTCCACAATGCAGTATGAGGACCTCAAACAGTTGGAACGTGTTGCCAGGAAGA
Organism: Acanthaster planci; assembly: GCF_001949145.1. The sequence goes on from NW_019091416.1 coordinate 2,043,753, forward strand.
GCGCTGTGAATTTCTAGTTTCTTCTTTAGATTACCATAGTAACTCACATCCATTTGGAAAGTAGCTAAGTATATTTTAATTCTTTGCACCAATATAAAGTGTTCGCTGATTTTTACCTGTGTCACTGGGAATGTTATGTGGAAAAAACATTAAGACAACCTTCACCTTGTTTCTTTTTCAAGAGGAATTTGAGTACAGTTGTGCAATCCGATTTTAACAGAGCAGGGTGTTAATATCGAAAAAAAGGAAGAAAATATGACCAACGTTAATAAGTGTTTGTTTAAAAAAATCTCCCACTCTTTTCAGAATTGCAAGGCACCAAAAAGCTTGAGGATGGCTCGGTGATTTTGGAAGAGTCCGAGCTTCAGTGGGCCTATGATGCCACTTTCCAGGCAGAAGCTTTCATCTTTGACGAAATACTCGAGAATTCAACGGTCATTAAGGGACGGATTGTAAACTTCTATGATCAGGTATACTGATATCCATCAAAATGGGTGCCTGTGCATGTTATTGACGATACGTGGGTAGTGTAAAATGTGTTTGCCAATTTGCAGTCTTTGTTCATTGTGAAATGTCAAGTGCAATATGTGTATTGGCTCGGTGAAGTAGAAGCTGGAGTTAATTAATTGGATTTTGCTGAATCAATATGTTAAAAGGGAAGCATTTCTTTACCCGATTCTTCTTGTAGGGTTTATCCTTCTACATCATTGACAATCAGGGCGTTGAGAGGTGTGCCAAGATCCGTATACCAGCCAGGTTTCCCAAAAAATGTATTCCGGGTAAGTGTGCAGCAACAATTTCGAAGGCTTTTGAGTGCGGAGTTATACGGGATGCTCATATACGTTTAAGTAATTTAAGTTCAGAAAACATTCAGAAAAAGGTAGACGAAGATACGCTGCACTGAAAGGTTGTTTTAAACATGTTTCACGAGGTATATGGGTGTCACGAATCGCAATCGGTATAATTATGCAGTTTTTGATTCAGTATCTAAATTTTTTGCATGGTTAAGATCAGTGAGTGTTGTATGAGACTTTTGGTTAACGTCAACGTTGTGCAGATCCTAAATGCTGACATCCTTTTCAATGCTTATATTCTTCAAACAGAGCATGCTGAGTACTATGGCAACCGCACCCTTGGCAACGATTCCCTAGTTGCTCACGAGTGGAAGCTTAATACAGTGGCCGGTGGGGATGTAGTGAACGTTTCCTTCTTGATCCAGGACGAGTACTGCGTGCCCATCAGCTTTGGTGTGGTCTCTCAAGGTGAGAGGCGGGCCGTATCCGAATTACCCGGCTGCGGCTGGCGATTACGCACAAGGCTATGGGTAAAGTGTGCAGCCACAAATGGTTTGCAACTTCCATAGTTTCTGGTGTGGCCAATTGCATGTACATGTAACTTGGACACAGCTTCACAGTCGGTCATAACACAACTATTGTAATACGTGCATCCTTATAGTCCGAGGCTGTACATATCTGCGAATTCTAGGGAACTTAAATCAAATCATTGTAGGCCTATACAACGAAACATTAACCATGAGGGGGGAAATTGTTCACACTAGTTCGAACTATCCTGTCCTTGTCACTGTTCTTTATTCGGTTCTGTCCTCTTTAAGTTCCTAGGTTTAATCTTTTCGAAAGTGCTACGCCCTCTTTGATAAAGCGATGCCAACATTTTTTCTACCATGAAAAAAACATTCTGTTCAGTATTTCAGTAGTTTAAAATCGGATATTCTGATGAGATTACTGTGTGTAAGCAAGAGACCGGTTCTCAAGTCACTCATTATTATATGGCCCATCACTAGACGGATGTTGGTTCGGTTCCAACGTACATGTATGACTTAACTATAGAATGATGATGTAGCCGAACTCTGCTGTATAACAAATAAATATTATGACTTCCCAGAGCCGAGGGTCCGGACCATCGCTTACGGTGACATTGAACTGGGTATTTGCGACCGCGAGAAGTTTTTCCGTATTCCTGATGAGTGTCGTCAAGTGGTAAGCATATTTTTTACACTGGATCTGCGTCCATACAGTGCTCCTAAAAGGGGGCCAATATCAAGTGCAGGTCGATTGTGCCGAGAGTCTTATATGTGCTTCATGCATACCGGCAAAACTTGGCCAGTGATTAACAAAATGGTCGCTGATGTAATGTCGGGTAAAATGGCACAACTGACGAGGAACCGTCTGGCCGGTCAAGACACTCTGCATGCCCGTCCCATCGCACCCGGACCAGCATTTCACTGCAACACCGAACTCATTAAATCGATGAAAATGCAACGCATGTGCATTCAGTTCTAATATTAGTCACGTTCTCCCGGTATAAACACAGCACGACAGAACCTTATGGATACGACATCATCTATCTTTTTTTGGGGGGGGGGGTTGCTTTATATTTGAGTTCTTTGGTGACATGCATTGTGTTCACTCTCTAAATTGGAAAGAGTGAAATTAGGGACAAGGCGTTTTGGAGTGAAAATCATTCTGAATTTAGACTGAAAAGGCTGAAAATAGCCCCTTCCAGTGGAAGCTCGAGTGAAATTTTAGTCTTTTAGAGCGAATAAATTTCACTCCAATTTGTCTGGTACTTAATTTCAATCGGAGGGAGTGAACTTTCACTCTTTGGAATTTAGAGAGTGCACCTTTTTAAATGATTTCCTCTTACTATATTCTTCCACAGAATGATGGTACTCCCAAGGGACATATGTATCAGCAGATAATGCAAACAGCCTTCAACATGTAGAAACCGGTGGATGGAAAGGGATAACGCAAACTCGATCTTTAAAGAAGACATGAATAGGATTTTTATGAATATGTGTATAGGCAAGCTTCTCGCAAAGTTTTAGTATGATTTTCCATGTCCTTTTGAAGAATAAAAGGGAGAACTTTAACATTTTGGTTTGTTATGCTGATCAAAATTTCCATTTTTGTGAGCTACTAGCAGCTAGTGGCTTCATAGCCACACGGTATTCCTTGTGTAGGCCTACATTTCTCAGAGTGCGTTCCACTTTTTACTGCTTAACGTGCTAAGTAGCTTGCTCATACAATAGTAATGGCCAATTATTTCTTGAAAACTTTGTTAGGGCGTAATTGTGAAGGACGATTTTCCTTGTACTTTTTCTTATGTGCCTTTGATGAGTAGTGCCTAAAACGAGACAGGCAAGTCGATCTAGATTATACCATTATGAGTTTACCGTAGACACTTTCACTCATGAAATTCTCAAAACTCGTGAAAATTCTCTGTATTCGAGTGAAAATTTGTTCCCTCCGAAAAGCTCTGACTGACATTAGGGACTAGACGAATTCGAGATTTGACTCGAGATTTCACTGAAGTTTTTCGCAAGCTATTTCGATCTGAATTCAGAGTGACTTTAATTCACTCTGCAACAGTTCCACTCGTACTCTCTCGATCACCGTTTGGTTCAAGGAAATATCTTTGCGACTGATCATCTTTTTTGTGATTTAGGAAATAACACTGTGGAAAATAAAATGGGAAATAAAGAGGCTGATCGAGTCTGTCATTTTACTTATTTGACCCGTTGGTATATATCATGGATAACAATTTTGATTATGTTAATATGTAGACTGCTATCAACGTGCGGTATAACTGACCAGTAACTTTCCTAGATCCCAAGTTAATGATTAATGTTCCAATCACTTAATAATTCTCTATTTGTTCAAGGTTTGGTTAATCAATGCTGCTTAAGCTCCGCGCAAGATTTAACCGACAATATGCAAACCAAATAGTCGACCATCAACATTGTCAATCAATACTTGAGGGCAAGGGATAATTCATGCCGGATACACGAATTATTTCCTGTCTCTTTCATTGATCAAACTATGCCTTGATGTTCAGTTTTGGCTTCATTTTGAAGCCGCTGCCCTGACCTTTAGGCTTGTGGGCAAAACCTAAGCCCCAGCCCTGGCTTTTTGAGGATTATTTAGGAGCTGGGATTTTTTAATCAAGGCACTCCAAGGCTTACACATTTCTACAATAGGCCTATTTAGACATAAAATAACTTACGTCAAACTTGGTCGATTTTTTTTCATTTCATTTTCCATGGCCAACCCGATATCTTATACAATATCTCACTTCTATATACAGAGTGCATTAGATTCTGTATAATTGCACTTATTCATTGATTTTGTGTCAGCGGTATGGGAGAACTTGTGACATACGACAACAATTACACACTTCAGTTGGAGAAACATCGGTTAGTATACGAAAACTAAATGAACTGGTTTACGCAGCTGTGGACAACTTGCATGCAAGCGACCCGCCCCTTCCACTCCACTCTCTCTGCCCGACTTCAGCCGTCCCGTTACCCCGGTTTTGCTGAGATAGTTTACAGTGGAGGGACTGGTATCTAGTCTCTTAGGGAATGTACAGGTAATTTGGCACTGGCTCCGTGTGCGCACGTACATGTACATGTAAAGTACATGTACAATGCAAAAGCATAACCTGCACTGCATGTGTCAATGTCCACCGTCAGAAGACTGCAGTTCTTCGTCAATCTGTCAACGAAATGGACGCTTGGTAACCGAATTCCACCGACAGGACCAGGCACACGACAGTTAAGAATGGCGGGAAATAGCAGCACTGATCAACTGAGAATTCACGCTAGAAATCGTCAATATGAAGGCTTTGATAGAGGTATGGATGGTTGCTAGTGAGCAGTGGCCTTGTAATAATGTGGAGTGTACATGTACATGTACATGTACTCGTACAGTGCACTGCAATGCACATACGCACCTCTGTACAGCTTGTACGGTGAGTGTGTCATTAGTCAACACGATACCCTAATTCGAATATCGATGGAATGAGAATTGTTTACTTGTTTTCATATACAGAATTGCATCAGTCTGGGTCTCCACGTTTGATTCAATGGTTCATAGTCGTCTGTCTATAATGAGAAGTCAAGGAAATTGGTCTGTTTTCTTGCTATGTCCATGTCAAACCATGCCGTAGTCAAACTCTTCCGCGTTCCGACCTTTATCTTTCTTTACAAGTGTGGGTAGACTTGTTTTAAGTCGATTTTGGATTTACTTTCCCCGGCTGTCAGGTTTACATCTTAATCGTACATAATGCCGCTTTCTTTTGTGATTTTTTTCCTCATCAGAACATTTCCTAGGCTATTGCCTATGCGTCACCCTGACCAATAGGCCCCTAGTGATTTTTATAAATTTAAGCTGATTAATTAAAACATAGGCAAAAGACTTTCGAATGTAACAGCCAGTCTGTTATTACGTCAGTTTTCAGTGCAGTGCAAAATTTCGTATATGAACGTAAACGTTTGAAATGTACATGTACTATGTGTACAGTCTTGGACTGAAGATTATAATGTACTTCAACTATCATCGCTTGGCTTTACTCGCTGGTCCTGTATTTTGAATGAAGCTCAGTTGGAGCATGGACCGACTCCTCAAAATGTGGCTGTCTAGTGAAATACTTATAATGACCTCGCTTTTTTCACATCTTCACATCTCTCCGCTGTACTGTTCAAAAACTCTCTGTATTTTACAGGTTTTGCTTGTGACGTATATTTATTTATTGAGAAATATAACTGGAAAATTCATCACTATAAAGAAACATATTTTGACGGATGTAGGAATAAATCACTATGAACACTTGTGAACTGTGTTTCAGACATTGTCGTCTGCATAATGCATATTATAATAATGAAAACAAAAGCCGAAAAGCGTAATATTTTCTGGGCATTATTTTGTGAATTCACAAGAAACTAGAAATTTGTCTCCAAGAAAGTTGACCCACCAGTAGAAATCATGAAGTGCAAGTGGCATCTCTACAATCAGTTGACAGCATACTACCGTTATGTTATACCGTTTGCGCGCGAGCGCATTGTGAGAGCTGTTCTTCACATGTGAAGATCAGTGCGCGTGTAAAGAGGGGCTTGTGGGGTACCGGAATAATGGGAAGTACCCCATAGGGTACAAGTGGGGGACTGAGACGGTACCCCACAAGGATTTCAGGAAATAGATATTTCAAATTTATTCAAAAAGGAGGAATTTCCAAGTGCCATTCATTTATCGCAAAATGAAGTATTTTAAATAAGGGACTTTCAGTCGAATTTCCAAAGTAGGAAAGTGAATCTGGTCCAAATGGGAGTGATTTGAACATTTTTGCGTGTTGTGTGGGAGTTTTTACACGAGAACAAAGAGATTACCCCACAAGTATAGCTGTGTAAGGCTGTGTGTTTGAACTTGGGTTAATAGCATAGTCACTGATAGTTGTAATCTTGTAATTAAAAAGGGCACATTGTTCTCGAAGCATGACTATTTCCCGCTGATACAGTCGTCCCATTTCGCACTGTGTGAAACGAGCCTTTGAATTTGCCTTTCACGACCTCAATGCTTATAACAGGAAATGATACAATTTGATAAAGGCTCCGCTTGTATTGCGCAAGTATTTGTAAATTTGTGGCTCATGGTATGCCGAGAGACAAAATATAATGTTGATAGCGCTAGACACCTTGACATTCCGCCGTGGGAACAAGGTGCTTCTGTACCCGGCTTATGCCGTTCATTTCAATATTATTGTGGGTTTTGGCTGTTTGACACTGAGGGAGTTCATGAAAAGAAAAGAAAAACGATAAAAGCAGTCTGTACTGTATGTGTCATGTATCAATGGCTGAATTTGTACTCGTTTTGAGAGCATATTTTGAGGCAGAAAATCTTTGTTTTGGTGGCTATTAAAATGTTTTGTATGATACATTGCCCCGAATGCTTTTTTTCAAAATCCGCCCAGTCGTTGCAGCCTCAAAGATTCGAACTTTACCTCAACGGTCAGAGCTAGTGTAGACTTCTCCACGTAATAGCCATGTACCCCTGTTTGAATCCCGCCAGAGCACGAGGGTACGTGGCGTGGACCGTTCACGTTTATCGCCTCGGCTGACCCCCAGTATGGCCTGACAGCCGGCTGGAATAACCCGGGTTTGCTCGACTGGACACAGGAGGTGGAGCTGACGCAGAGGGGAATCGAGAGGATTAATAAGATGAAGCCACGCCCACGATTCCTTGTCGTTCTGGGAGATATGCTCGATGCAATGCCAGGTACCTTATAGGTTGTATTGGATGAGAATCAGGCACAATAAGCCCATTGATTCAAGAGTTGTAATGACTCGAGTCAATGACTCGACTCGAGTACAACTTGAGTTACAATTTTTGGCTACTCGACTCGACTTGAGTCCCAATGGGTAAATGACTCAACTTGAATCTCTGCGACCAAATGAGTCGACTCGAGTACAAGCTTATAAGACTCGAGTCTCAAAAAAATTAAAACCAAAATTTTAGTTGGCTAGATACCTGTCACCCTAATTCATCTTCAGTTTGTCTAAATGAAAATGAAAAATACCAAAAATAACTAACATGTAGTTGTGTTTCATCGTATTTTATTCAAAAATTTGTGACTCAAATTGACTCGAGGTCGGTATTTGACTCGACTCAACTACACAAAGTGACTCGGCTCGACTTCTTGACCTAATGACTCGACTCGAGTCACATTCACAATGTTAAAATGACTCGACTCGAGTCACCAAATTTAATGACTCGTAACAACACTGGTTGATGCTGTGCGAAGATTCGAAGAATATTACCCGTGTTCAGATCTATGAATTTTTAGATCCTGTATCTTAGAAAAAGTTCAAGGCACTGCAGTTTGTTTCTCTGAAAGCACAGTCATCCATTCCTAACTGAGACTCTCAAGAATTTTCATGAACTGTCTGATAGAATAGATTCATAAGGCCAGTTCAAATTTGGCGCCAAAGCGAACAGAAATAGGGATTTGTGACGTCAGATCAAATATTCGCGCTGTAAATTAGCAATAGCTGAGTACATTTCAACTCCGAAGCGAAATTTTCCTGCAAATCTTTCTGACGTGATATTCGCTTCTCTTTCTCATTCGCCTCATTAGTATGAACCAGCATTTAGTGTGTTTTAACGGGCCTGTTTAACAGATCGGTTTGAAATACACCTTAACTTACATTTTTAGTCATTAAATCTATTAACTTAGAATACACTCTCTGTGAAACTCGACGTCCACACAAAGAGCGGTATTCCGTTGCACCAGAAATAAACTGTTTATCAAATCATTGTAGACAGCCATGCATGACATAATATGATGGACTACTTGCGTATGAGTAACAATGAGTTTATTTGACGAAGCTCCAGACACGGTTGGATATGTGTGACTGATAAACACTCAACAACTGTGATGAACCATGGGTATCACGTAAAGGATAAATTACACATGATTTTGTTATACACCAGATCTCTAAATTCTAATTTATGTGCGCATGCGCATAATGACAAGTGGAGGCAAGAGGCTTGAGCGGCCCATGAAAAAGTTCGCTGGCACAAATTTCAACGTCATTTTCTCTCAGGTTCTACATTTTTCTTCACTTTTGTCTTCGGAAACTCACTAAAATCAGTATAGCTCGTATTAGTGAACTGGTCTATTGAAGTCGGGGAAGACGCCTTTGTGCATTGTAGGCCTATTATTTGTGTAGGAACACAACTTGCAATAATTCACGAGAGCTTCTTTCTCCTTTCTGTTCGTCCTGCTAGGTCGCCCGGGCCGTGATGACCAAAAGGTTTCCTTTACGGAAGTCTTTAGCAAAGTGGATCCTGAAATACCTCTCGTGTTTTTACCGGGAAACCACGACCTCAGTGACAGTCCAAGCATGGAAGACATCAAGTTGTACCGGGACACGTTCGGCGATGACTTTTACTCGTTCTGGGTGGGAGGGGTACGGTTTATTGTTCTCAACAGCCAGTTCTATGCTGACTCGAGTAAATGCCAAGAAGCGAGGGACGAACAAGATACATGGCTGAATGAGCAATTAGAAGGTATACATGTACATGGATGGTCCTGAAATATATCTGCTGTCACTCCAGCCAGTCATGACCTGCACACCTGGCACACGAGCCATTTTGATTGGTTCATTGTTGTAAACGAGGTCCATTTGACGCAAGATATGTGACGGAGAGAACCCACCCGCCTTTGTGTTGGTCATTATTTGATCGG
>NW_019091416.1:2058763-2088412 GCF_001949145.1 Acanthaster planci
AGACATTGTCATCCCAACCCCGCTTTTCAAATTTCCATCCCCCACCTCTCTCATTCCCAAAATTTCCAGACAAATTAACGCCACTTGATTATAAATACCTGAAACTCTTCACTATCTGTGTGATGTTTTATTAGAGGCTGTTGCTACTAGCAACCGTAAAACGAAACATACGAATTTCCGACCGTGACCGCACTCTACCCATTATAGGAGCGTTTCTTGCTTTCCGGAAATGGCTGTCGATGTTTCAATTTGTAGCCGGTACGGTAGCCTTTATTGAAGTAATAATTTACGCGCCACGGATATCGCGGCAAAGTGATTCCAGCCACAGTGACCGCCTCTTGTTGTTTGTTTTTTAGAGTCGTCATTTTTCCATATTTGCCAGCCTTTTGATAGCATATTTATTTTCTTGGCACACCGGACGCAATCTCATTTTTGTGAGCGAGTTGGTAGTAAGCTAGATGGGAGCGATCTGGACCTGTGGCGTCTGCATAGAACCAGTTGCCCGTGACGTCCACATAGGTGACTGTCACTGTTACTTTGGGTTCCAATTTCCAATTCAAGATGGCCGACACATGAATACAGTCTATTCAGTACGTGTCCGCGGAAAATTACTTTGTAAAGGCTTCCGCTGAAGTAGGCAAATAACACTCGATCGAGTACTCTGCGTCGTGCATGAATGGATCGAAATTTCCGCATTGATCGCCTTGAATACTGCTTGGCGGTTGGGGGGGTGTCTGGGACGCCTCTCCGAAATTAGAAAAATTGCCATACGTTGTCCTTCATCGTTCAATGACAATTTAAGTGTAACCCGTACCTGGATCAGATCAAATTGACAGGATAAATTTTTTCAGCCAAATCCTTTTGGAATAAGGTGAATGTCGATCCACTCAAGATTGAAATGCTCCACCATTCATTCTGTTTTATTAGATGAAATCATAATTAAATGGGTATATGTACAAAATCAAAAGAAGTAGCGCTCTCACCATGTCACCCTATAGAGAAATTTCAGTAATAACTACATATAAAATCCTTAAGGCGCCAGTGATTTTTAAAAGAATAAGAGGACAAGTTCCACGAAACTGCAAAGACTGTCAACATCAATAGGAGGTCTTAATTAGGAAGCACAAGAGTCTATATTGTACTTGCAGCAGTCTTTGAGGGTGGGGCCTGTCAGTCACGTTCCACAAGAGGCGAGATCTCAAGAGGTCAGTCTCCAGTGAGGACCCCAGTCTTAACGATCCGGTCCTCCATCTAGTTCTTGGTCTCCCTTGACCGTCCCCATATCTCTCAACAGTCCCGCTCCCTCTTGACGTTCCAGACTTGGTGCTTTGGTGGGAGCGCTCAATTCTTGTCAATCACGTGAAAGTATCTGGTAGCAGGCCTGGGTGGCAGCTCAGGATGACTAAACTCACCCAGAGAGTAAACAGAAAGCTGAAAAATCTCTCTCAAAACAACATACACATTCCCATGCAAGGAAGAATGGCAACAAACGAAGAAATTTAAAGAAAGTTCCTTCATTCCTAATAAATAAGGAAATTTTTAGGCAATATTCTCTTCCTAGCTCTTCTCTCTCTTTATTGGAAGAGTCGTAATGGACTAGCAAAAATCAATCATTTATGAATAACTTATATTATACTTGGACTTACTTAAAACCGTGGAGAAAGGACACAGAGAGTTTGAACTGCCCGGGCTTTAACATCTGGCCAATTACCGCTTTCTGTCATCATGCCCAGTATATCCATAGCCATAGCCAGAGCGCATCGAATGCTTGCTACTCACCATCTGTTTCACAACCATAAGCCCCTTCTGTACTCTATGATAATCGCCGCAATTTTTCGCTGGTAAGCTGCATCCTTAAAACCTTGTGTACTGCAGTATATGAAGTTGAACATTCATGCCATCGTTGGTGCTTGGTATGATCTGACAACAACGTCAAATTCGATGCTTGCGCAGTTGCTTTTATTAGGCGGTGTATCCGAAGTGTTCATCTGTAGTTATTGCCCTTATCGAAGGCTTTCATCTGAACTTATTTTGGGAATAAATAGCCAAGTTGTTTATAAGAGTTTTGTTTTACTTGAATCATTTTTATTACGGAATTTATACAAAAACGTATTTTGTGAGATTTCATGATCACTCATTGTGATGAAACAGCGCATTTTGTTTTTCGTGAACTTAACTGTCCTGTAGTGGTCAACATGTTAGCCAGTCTTAGCCAAATTCGTACAAAGACTTGAAAACTGGTGGTTTGGAGTGACAAAATAAAATTACAAACATTGTATGAATAATGGAAAAGTGCATCAAATTCTTCTGAAAAGTTATTCACGACGGCAAAAATAAATCTAATGTTAGATATCTTTTTCTTTGTCTTTCCTAGTCACTGCGATAAATTGCAGTTAATTGCAAAAAGAAAACACCACAAATATTGCTACCCAGCCAGATTTGGAACGGAGAGCACCTCCCCCGCATACCTTTGTGTTGGTCATTGATCGGAATTTCGGGAATTCTTTTCAGACATCTAAGGGGCGTGTGAAGGGATTGGACATGTGGGGGGGGTACCCCTCCGTCCCAAGATCAAAGATTTACTGCAGCAAAGGCAGGAAATGGTCACAGTGTTTACCACAAACACAGCTCATCAGAAAGGAAGTGAAACGTCATAAAAAGGGAAAAGAATAAAGAGAAAACTTACAAATTTGAAACACAGTGATATCTGTATATACTAAGTCGCTGTAATCTGTTCGGAGTTACATAAGATTAACCTGTAGGACTCTTTTGTTAAATAATACTAAAATTAAATTTACACTAAATAAAAATAATGATTTTTTTCAAAAATGTTCAGGGTTTTTTATCTCATGGAGAAGAAGAATTTAAGAAGAAGAGGGATCATCCTGTGCCCATATTTTAGTTCAAAATGCTTTAGAGTACCAGTACGTTTTTAATAAACTTTTAAATCAGCTTCTTAATCCAGTCTCTAATGACTTAATTTTATAAGATTTCCTTATTTTATAAGATTTCCTTATCTTATTTGACTACCCAAGTTGACCCGCTAGCTTCAAATTATGAGTAATGCGGGTTTTTTTTAATTTAGCACTGGTTTGCCACTCAGGGCAGGCACCGGACCCGGCGTCAAGCGGTGAATCCCGTTGGATGATCCCTACTGAGGATCCCTGCCAGTGTACGGAGGTTCAGCTGGGTGGGTTGAACATCCTTCCATGTCTCCAGCCCTTCAGAGTGAAGTACTGGAACACTCTGTTACGAAGTAGGGATTCAGAGGAAATTCAAACTTGGATGAAGTGTGAAGGTAAGTTGATTAGCGATTCACTTCATCTTAAATCATTAGACACAAATCGTAAGAGTTCTCCATTGGGCTTGTCACAATACAGTTAAGGTATGGAGACAAGGTAGGTTTTGATTTTCTTTGTCAGCTACGAACAGGCATACAGGGCAAAATAAATTGACAAATATTCACTTTCTAGCCCTACCCATCTGAGTCAGTTATTATCTAGAGGTAACGACGCCTTGCCCTTGGACGTCAACTGGTTTTCAAGTCGAGATTGTAATGTTGGGCCCGATCGGTCGGTCTCTACAATCACCCGATCGCTCTGGGCGATTGGTCTATTCTGCAATGAAACTTTGCTTCCTTTTCTAAAGCAGTCTTTCACAAGCGTGAATTACAAAGAAAAGGCGACTGGCTGATGGCGGCATTATGACAAATCGAGCGGAAAGATCGAGCGATGGATGGAAGACTGAGATATCGCGCATAAATGAGATCGACCGATCGTGTGTGACCACTAAGCTTAGCAATGGGCGAATCAAACTCTTACAGCTGTGAAAATTTAAGAATAAAATACTCATTATAATACTGATCTCTATTCTGATTTCGTCAGTTTCATATGATTTGTTGTTTTCCTCCAGTTTGCCGAGACCCACTGGGGATGGAGAATAGCGACATACCAGACAACGCTCTGTCGGCATCAAATGTTGGTCACACTGGCTATGGGATCGAAAGATCCCGGCTTAATTTCAAGGGAACCCCATTAGTGTATTTTTAAATAAATCTTACCTACATTTTTATCATTTCTGCTGACGTCTTCAAGGCAAATAACTGTTATTTTTTATGTTCTTATGCACGTGACAATGAATTATGCTTGTAAATGTAGGCCTATCACATTCTGAAATATTTTGGTAGATACGTTTCCTGTGGTATATTGTTTTGAACTTTTATGTTCAATATATTTCTGCAGCGGCCGTTCTCTCTCCCATTAACTCTCACGTACGAGATATAACTTGTACGTACGAGTTCTATGTCCTGCCTATACTACGACTTATTGATCGTAATATAATACAGGCGATTCACAATATAGTGCGCCTCCAAGAGTCTGCAACGCGTTAAACGCATCGTGTACGCAACGCACCCCCCCAAACGTACATATGGGCTGAGTTCGGGCAGCTTGTTCCCGTATGTTCAGGAACAGCTTGATTTGTTGTTCGTGGGTCGGCCGCTCGAACGCCGGGAACAAACAACCGGTTATCGCTGGTAGTTAGTGACAAGCAACATGCAACATGGAGGCGTCCCTGTAGGCTACGTTATTCGAGAGTTAATGTTTGGATGGGCTGGATTCTTTTCTATATAAACAGGAACATTCATTTCTGTGTTACAGAAAGTAATTAAGGTTAATTTTGCAAAACTTCCCATTGTTTATGGCTTTGGAAGCCATCTCCCTACTTTTTGCAGCTGTTCAAAAATCAAAATCTCACGAGTTTTAGTTTTTCCGTGTGTTCCTGTAAAACCCTGATTAGAAGGGGTGTGTGATCCTGTTCCGAGAACAGTGTTCTTGAGTCGTGTTCCCGCCGTTCGAGCGCGAGAACAAGAAACCTGTGTCAAGAAGAGGCCGCCCGAACTTCTTGATGGAGAAGCGCCTGAAGATGTGAGTCGTACGCACGACGTATCAGTCATGCGTACAAGTAAGCATATAGCTCCGTACATTTCACTATGCAGTGTGGGGCAGGTTCGCGCCCGAACTCTCCGCTCCGAGAGGAACAAAAGAGGGCCTGCTTGTAGACAAAAGGGACGGTCCTTTTGGTACATATATAAAAACTAGAGCGCTAACTTTTCATTCTCCGCGCGGAGAAAATTTGACGCCGTCCTTGGCGCCGACATTTTGAATCTATTGCGTGCGTGTAGAACACTAAATAACATATTTGAATTATATATTGAATTATGTAGTCTCATATGAAACGCTCAAATACAAATACGCCACTGTTAGAGCAATGGCACATCCATAGCTGATTATTTAAGAAACGAATGTTTCGCGAACATCCGAGCAAGTATGTCCGATTTCGTAACAAGTTCAGCTAACCTAAAAAAGTCTTTCCCTTAATTCACTCAGTGTTAAGTGAGTTGACGGCCCTGGTGCAGCAGCTGTCCTTTGCATTGGGTACCTATAAAATCCGATTAAAAACGTCACGGCAAAATTCATGTGCAGTGCATAAGCGCACGCGTTTGTGTTTTTTGGGCGCAGAAAATGAAACGCTCATCTACTGATTGTGTGTTCAAGTTGTTTGCGTATCGGCTTAATTGTTGACGTATCGTTCTGGAATACGGACGTAGATATGCAGATAACGTTACAAAAACCGTACACAATTTCGAGTTTTCCATAGGTTTGTGCATAAAAATGGATGCACCCAACAGACATCACTTTGTACATGAGTCAGCGCTCTAGTTTTCATATATAGCTCTATGTTTTGGTACCAACCATTGATCTCCACTATAATTATTTCTTTATAATGGAGATCAATGGTACCAACTCACCGCATAGGCACTGCAAATGCGGACGCACAACGATGTACAGGCTCCCATTGGACGATCGCTGATGTTGTGCATTGACATCCGTTTCCACGGTTCCACGTAAACGGCGATCAATAATGTAACTCCATGTGCAGTGCCCGTGTGCAGTTGACGTGGTTGAAATTGAAGTGACGTCACACTTAGGAGCCGGACGGTCTTTGCGTACACGCAGAACGCGTGCAAGAACCCGCTTGGAAAATTTACAACCATCTGTCTTTATTTTGCCGCCTGGGGATGCACTTCAGCTCGAGGCGGATATTCATCTTGAATAGCCAGTCAGCGTCATTTTCGTACAGAGCCTGAAAGTTGACCCCTGGTGGCGCGCTTCCGGAACCCTTGGATAGGCAAAATAACGTGTAAAAAATTTAGATTTTGTAATATTTTTTCGTTCAGTTTCTTCTTAAAAATCTAACTTGGAAAAAGGGCTTTGAAAAATATTTGCTAGTATATCAATTCATAGAAACTGAAAAATTACCTGAAAATCTAAAATACAAGAAGAACGGTGCAATGCGGCAGTCTCGTACGCAGATGAATATTTACGGTTTAAAATTTTATGGTACTCTGTGGGTAAAAGCCGAAATAAAAACAGATCAAAATATTTTATACATTTTGATAATTTATAAGGTAATAAACATTAAGCAATATTGTACTCTTACGAAAGATTCTTATATTTTATCTTACCTTTGCTGACAACAACTGCTGCGTGATGTCAACTAAACGGAATCTAGAACCCATCTACTGCACGTAGGTAAATCTTTGCAAGGTTGTACAATCTCGTTTTCAAGAAAGCACGGCGAGTGAAAACAAACGTGCACGAACAAGGAGATCTAGGTACGATATCGCCGGACGTGAAAGGTCGTTCATAAAATTCGTTCTTTTACCTATCTCCAGGTGACTTTTCCAAAATCTTACTTGACTTTTCCAAAATCTTACTTGAGGAAGACAAAGGTAAAATTCCAACATGAGTGTTGCATATGGTGGCTTCAGTAGAGAATTATTTTTCCAAAAATTGTCGAACGTGATAGTACTACCCAATGTAAAATCCCCATAGGTAGACCGCGCAAGGGTTCCGGAAGCTCGCTCCGTGACCTTTTACTTTCAGGCTCTATTCTACACGACTAAGGGCTAGTGAAGGAACGCACACGCAGCCCATGGAGTTCGAGGTTGAGTTCGACCAGTAGTCAATCGCTTTGCGCACGCGCAATTCAGTTACACTCAAAATCCCACCGTTACTCACATTTCACCGTTGCCTGCGATTCTTGCAGCGTACATGGTCAATGAAATGTCGTACAATTACTTTTAGGTGAATGGTTCCATCTGTTATGATAAATGAAGTTGGCTATTGATAATTAGCAGTGCGCTCTGGAACCTAGACCCAAATGGTTGACTAGGTAGTCCAAACCATCTATCGTTCGGGCGGTGTTATATAGTCATCGCTCGAACTTGCACGTAGATGTAAACATATATTTTGGAAACATCGCAATGTTAATTTTCGTCCAACACGGCTAAACTTTGCAGAATCACTTTGGATATTTTCTGTTCAATTTATTTCTGTAGCTGCCTGGTGTCCGCGTTCCATTGACGAGAACCAGTGGATTCGTATAGACCTGCAAGCACCGACTACGGTTGCTGGCCTGATCACCCAAGGAAGACACCACAGTGACGTCTGGGTGACGTCATACGCAGTGCAGTACAGTGACGACGGGATTAACTGGAACAATGTAACTGGCTCTGATGGAACAACAGCACAGGTAAGTTGTAAAAAACTTGGAAGTTTAAAAATTTCACTTCCATTCCAGTTCGGTATAGTGGTAGTAATTTCAAGTTCGGAGGGTGTCAAATGAGAGAACGCAACTTCGCTTTAATTTCTCTTAAGGGTAATTATTGAATGTTATTACAGAGGTTTCCCCCTTTTTTCAAATCACCTGCAGTTCCAGGCCAACACGGACAATGAGACTCCGGTGACCAACATCTTTCCCGCGAGTTTGACCACACGCTTCATACAAATACGCCCTCTCGCATGGGCAAGGTACATCTGTCTGCGTCTTGAATTGCTCGGATGTAGAAGCGTATAAGAACGCTATACAAACACGTACATATTAACGAACCAATACGAGCGATTCACTCGTAGACACTCCCCTGGGCCCTGCAGTGCACGGGACTGGGGAGAACTATTTCTTCAGGATGACTGATGCAATTTCTTGGCGTCCTGATTGGACAGAGTGGGCTTCACACACGGCTGTAATGCCGGCCAACACTCACAAAATTTTGTGACCTTGAGCTTGCAATTCTCACCGCCTCATTGGTATCTTTAGCCGGCGGATGCTTCTTGGAAAAAAGTTGTCCTTTGAATTGAAAGCGCCAACACTTCTACCTTTATTTTGAGGGAGGCTGGGGATTCAGTAAGGATGAAAAACTTGAACAATTATTGGAATAAAATCCCCCTTTTGCCAATTACCCACCCAACCCAATCCACGCAAACTATTTTATAGGTTTTTGCGTGAGAGTGCAAGCGTCTCAGGTGAATATGACGACGTATACTGCAGTGCCTGGCACAATGTGTGCCATGCCGTTATAACTGATAATTAATAAGTTGTAGAGTGACACACTTTCAAATTACGAGAGAATTATGGTCATTTACGAGACTGGCGCTGTTTTGATAATTGAACTGATGCTCATATGCAGCGCTTCGTTGCTCAAAATAATAGTCAATGGCAGAAATGATCAAAGAAACATTAACAAACTTGGCTTTGTGTAACCAAGGTCAAGAAACAGAAGATTAATACGGATCATTTCGTAACATTATTACATTTCTTGTCATTTCATAGTAGAAAATAAATATTAAGTATTAAAAAATGTCAAAAACGTAAAAACAGACACGGATTCGGAAAAATCCCAAAAAGTCAATGTAGGCCTACGTCTCGTGATTGTGAGGATACACCAAACTTATACATAAAGATCGAAATGCAAAATATCTAGAATTATCTTGCTTATAAATTTTTCGATGACATTTTGACCGGAAAATGCTCAAGAATGTGACAGGTGAAATAATGAACAAACTTTCAAATTGTGAATTGGAAATCTCTGTGTGAATTATACAAGTAATTAAGTGGGCATAACGCAGAATAAAGATCATCTAAGTCACAGCAAAGACAGTAGAAAAAACAGTTGAAAATTTGTTCACTTGGATCACACGTTAATGACTGTTGATGAATCGCAGTAGTTTTATTGGGGGGATTCAAAGGTTGCTGACTTACTGATAAATTCACTTCAGTTAAATATTTCCGTCAAATGATAAGAAAAAAGAAACATGAGACTGAATTTGTATTATATTTAAGATGTAGACACGCTCTTAAAAGCCGAAGCTTGTTTGAGGTACGTCTTTGATATTTGAATTAAAAGAAATTATATAGTCTGTATAAACTAATATACATCTGTATAGAAGCAAACCCATGAAAACGGTTTCAAGGATTTGGGATTGTCATTTTACGTATCCTTCGTAAACCGAATTATCGATGTAATAATTAAGTTTTAGCGTTGATGCTCAAGTGTAAAAGATTGAATTGTAGATTGCACGCTATCTAATATAAATTCAAGTTTCCTCGCATATCATTTTAGTAAGGAACTTTATAACTGGCTATCATTATAGAGTGTACAAACGAACGAATGTAGGTCTAAAACTGACTTGAGATAGCTGAGTATTGAATGTATTTGACGTGTGTATCATTTAAGGGAAATGCTGGAATTTTATTCCCAGCTGCATGCTTGATTCCCTTCGGAAATGTCTGAGGTTGCTTTGAATCGTGTTTCCAAATCACGAAACATAACTGTTGATGATTTTGGACAAGGACACTTGTGAGGCAGTTAATTATGCGAACTGACTTCAACCACAAAAAGTAATCATCTTTCAAATAAAGCACAGCGGTCTTGATGTCAAGATCACCTAAGAGTATGGTGAGGCTATTGAGCCACTATAAGCCGTGAGATTGATTGAAAGTCAGAGCCCTTGCCCTTACATGTTCATGTACTTGGTAGTCCCATGTCCTTCGGTCGAGCCTCCTAATTGTTGTTTGTCTGTAAACTACATTTGAAATTATGTCTTGTCTGCTTTGACTCTTTCGAGTCCGAGGCTAAGTACTCTACTTAGAGTGGCTTGGTATAGGTAGAGAGGCTATTTGGTGGTGCGGTAAGAGTTCCTTGAAGGAGCTAGCGTGAGTTGTGAGTGGCGTAGCCCTGAGACAGCCTTATAAACTTATTTGGGTTCCTGTAGTGGCACTAAATATACACAAATAATTGTGGGGCTCACCACTCCAGGTGAAATCTGGTCACACCATAGAGATCGTAAGTTAAAGAAGTATTATGATCTCTATGGGTCACTCAGTTCTCCTGTCAACAGTGCCCTCTATCGGCGAATTGGTTGTTTATAGTTCAAGGAGCGATCGTGAATGAACCAGCTACTGTTTAATTGTTAAATATAACTCGGGCGTCCAAGGGCTGTTTTTTAGTTACGTCTACGAGGCACCGGCTCAATCACGTCAGACCTCTCAGCGCCCAACACCCCCAGCCAATGGAGTTTGTAGACCGGGGCAGTATACTTCCATCCGAACCAACTCGTCCCCACAGACATATAGATATAATAGAATCAGATGTATATTGAAAAATGTACTCGCAATGCAGAATGCCTGGCGTGGACGTCGTTGACCTTACCGGGAGTAGAGTGGCAGTCATTTTATATGGTGTTCTATAGCCGGCAAACTTGCGCTTTATAGATTCGAAACTAATAGCAAAAGCGATTTAATGGGATTTTCTGAAGAAAAAATGAACAAAGCCAGAAAACCTGAGAGAAAACGATCAAAATCGCACCCCTGTACATTTTCAATGGTCCTTGCCGCCAAGGCCACTTGTGCGCATGCGTGCATAATTATGAATTTATCAGCGAAGGTCCATGTAATAAAGCCAGTCATGGCTTGTCAGATGCGTACAGCTATGACCGTGAGAGAAGGGACGTGGTGGAAACAGCTGCTGGCTCCGCGAAGCCATAACAGTGTACCCACCTTAAAAATAAAATACAAACAAAATGGATTTGAATTAACCTCAGAACGATTTACATTGACTTATCTGGCAAGACAAAGATACATGTAAATTACAAATGAGCAACACATCAAGTTACAAATGAGTACATGTATTAGTATACCCCATAAGATGTACTCCATTGGGACAGTCTATACAAGCGATCGTTGCTATAGTTACCAGTGATTGATGTGGCTACACTGATGAAAGAATATGTCGATCGTATTGGACGTCTGGGTATAACTTACGTCGACATGCATATGTAATTATTGTATGAAGGTTGAAAATCTTGCGGCAGTTTCAAAAATACCCTTTTCTATCATTTTGTCGAAACAAATTAAGGTAAAGAAAATAAAAGTTAGATTCTCGTTGTTTCGTCTTCCGTCCTTGGGGTAAGAACTTCACGAAATTATTCACCTGCAATCTTGGAAATAAAGCATAGAAATGTTGGCGATCACAGTGAAATTGCATTCAAAACGTGACAGCAGTACTTCTATGAACCGAGTCTGGTGACTTAAACCGATACACATCAACAAATACACACCAACAGACCCATGGCATGCTGGTTATTACACACGCAATTGGAAATTGCGCACACGAAGCCCACGGGCAAACAAATTAACTGAAAGTTATATGCGGTACGTTGCCAACGATACCAGCGTTCTTTTTTTAAAAAAAGAAGGTTTTCGTGCGCACTGTTTCCATTGCTATGACAACAACAAAAACGACAAGGGTATATCTCAGTGACGAATACAATGTAAAATCATAGGTTCACGGTATTATACCGTTCTATATCTAGCTGATACTGCGGAGGGGGTTTAACGTGGACACTCGATCAATCCATCCCAAATAAGTAGTGACAGATTTCAAGGTGTAGTCAGTGTCACACCACTCCTGAAGTAGCATTTTACAGCGTACTTAGGTACGCTTTTCATCGCATTTGGTACACGATGCTTGCCAGGACTGTCATTGCTGGATTCCCTGCCTTTTGTCTTGTGATCGAAGTGGCTGCAGCGTTGACAGGTGAGATCCATTTCCCCTCTCAGTGTTTTTTACGAACCCTAACCATTCTGAGTCCAACTAAGCATGATTTCAAAGGTCCCTAGGGGTAAGTGTTAAAAGACATACATGTACATGTATGTATACTAAACTGATTAAGAGTGGAAGAAACAGAATGATTAGCCTGGCAAAGGATAATCCCGTTGGGAGCGGGTTAGCGTAGCGGTTCTTTCCTCGCTTTGCACAAATGATCGCTTTGCTTTGCACCAAGGCCCGCGTTCGAGACCCGGCTTGGCCGAGGCTTTAAATGCATTTGGTTTCCAGTCCACACTCGCTCTCTCAGGTTTTCTTCGGGTAATCCGGTTTCCTCCTGCCTCTAAAACTCCGTAATGTGATGCTGATTGACAAAGGTTATGAATAAACGTACAGTTATTGGCGCAAATAGCCTGAGCTGCTGAAAGCGCCATTAAAACAAATCAAGAAGAAGAAGAAGGATAACCCTGTGCGCATGTGCAACTGAAGAAAAAGCCATGGAGGGTTTAATCATTGTTCCCTATCCTCGCTGTGACGACCTGAAATCCCCCTTTTTGTCACCGCGTGAAACTCCGGCACGGACGTCACGTGAAAAGTCTCAACTCGCCACGCCTTTAATCAGTCCAGAGAGATCGCGGGAGCTACCGGTGGTCATCTTACCGTGCCGAGCATAAAGGTAATACAAGGGCTTGCTTGCTGTTGTTGACTAAATCATGTGTGGCAACAACAGTTGCACGTGACCCAACGATCTTCTTTGTATTCGGCCTGCAATTTCTTCGGTCATTACAAACAGCATTGCAAATCCATTTTTTAAAGATGACGTCCATGATTCAGCTATTCTTAAAGTAAACGAAACAAAAACTGTCGATTCGGATCGACCGATCTCATTTGCTGTAACCAGTATTCCTGAAAGGCAGTTCCAAAGCCGGCCCGCCCGCTGGAAATGTTGAGAGGTACAGTGGCACATTTTTTTCTTTTGTTTAGCAATGGTGTGCCACTCTGGCCAAGCACCCCATCCAGCATCAACTGACAAATCCCACTGGATGATCCCAACTGAGGATCCCTGCCAGTGTACCGAGGTTCAGCTGGGAGGAGTGAACATCCTTCCATTGCGGCACCCCTTCAGCGTTAAATATCGGGACAGTTTGCTCCAAAGCAAGAATTCTGATGAGATTCAAACCTGGCTTAAGTGTAGAAGTAAGTTGGTTCAGCAGTTGACTTCCACATAAATAATCAGATCTGCCATAAATTTCCTCCTTTTTTTGTGTTTCACAATAGGCCTACTCATCTGGGCCCAAGTTACAATGAAGGTGCGGAGACAAGATAGGTTTTGCCTTGAAGCTGTGAACAGGCATACCGTGAGAGCCCTGCCAATCTGGCTGGGTTATAATATGGATACGGAGATAGTCAAGAAAGTGTTGCCCTTGGACGTCAACTGGTTTGGAAGTTGAGATCTTGATGCACTTTTTAATGTTATTAAAATTTTGGGTGCAATCGGCCAATCTGCACAATCGCCACATCGCTATGGGCGATTGGTCTATTCCGCAGTTACCGACAAATCGAACAGTGAAAGACCGAGTGATTATGCAAAGATCGAGAGATCACATACATCGGCCAATCGCACCAAACAACTACACAAATACCATGCAAGGAAACCTCATCAAATATCGTGATATAAGCTTAACTTAGCTGATCAATAATAAGAGAAATAGAACTTTCATGTATCCCTATTTTGTCAGTTTCGTTTTATGTGTTCTTTCCTTCCAGTTTGCCAAGACCCACTAGGGATGGAGAATAGTGACATACCGGACACCTCTTTGTCAGTATCACATGTTGGTCACGTTGGGTATGGGGTCTCAAGTTCGCGGCTCAATTCCAACGGTAGGCCCCTACCGTTTACGTATTTTTAAATACAAATGTAGACATTTAATTGTCCAGTTCTGTAATTTAGCCAGTTCCGCAATTAAGAAAAACAGGGCTTCATTGTTAGAAAGGCAAAATCGCTGGGGACTTGATTCATACTTCTCAGAAAATGTTAACTGCAAGATCTTACTGAGTTTTTTGTTTGTTTTGTTTTGTTTCGTTTGGGTTTTTTTTGCTTACAGAACCGCCGCTGTGAATTAAGAAAATTGGCGACGATCCGTTTACGCCGATCGTGGTTCACAACATCATGCCTGTGTGCGTTCTACGATGTTGCGTTTTTTCAAACCAAAATCCGTTTTACTGTCGAAAATTATCAGCTATCCACCGTGAAAATATGATTACTTTACATTTTCAAGTGAACCAGTTTTAGATAACGTTACAATGCGCGCTTTCAGTGTGATACGTTTTGTCTGATGTAATGTATGTTTTTCGACTTAATGTACAACTGATTTTTGCAGCTGCCTTGTTCTTTCCCTGAACTCTTATGTACGAAATATATCGTTTACGTACGACTCTTATCTCTCATGTATGAGATGCATAACACTGATCAATCGTAATTCGTACGTATACGAGATATTATTGTACGAACGATGCGTACGTTATAGGAGATATGAGTCGTACATGGAAGTTATAAATCACGATGTATCCCATAAGACGTTCGTTTGACCGACTTGTGGGACACAAGACGGTCAAACGAACGGCCTGTACGGTACGGTCGCGCGTATACCAGTCGCACGTACGAGTTGGCCTATGGAGGGGAGAGGTTTTTCTCGTGTCCTCAATACAGCTCCGTATGCCGTAACGTGGATGTAATCATTTGGAAACATCGTAATGTTAATTCTCGTCCAACGTTGCTAAACTTTGCTGAATCATTTTGGACATTCTCTGTTGATTTTGTAGCTGCCTGGTGTCCGGTTCCTGTTGACCAGAACCAGTGGATTTGTGTTGAGGTGCAAACATCGACTAAGGTTGCTGGGGTCATCACACAAGGAAGACACTATAGTAACGTCTGGGTGACGTCATACGCAGTGCAGTACAGTGACGATGGGATTAACTGGAATTATGTGACTGGTACTAATGGAACAACAGTAAAGGTAAGTTGTGAAAAAAGTCGGAACGTTGAACACGTCACCCCTATCCTTCGGTAATGTAGTAATTTCAAGTTTTGAAGATGTTAAAATGAGAAAAGGCAACTTCCCTGAATTCCATTTTAAAACAGACTGAGGTTTTCTTCATAAAGTAAAAACAACCCTAACGCCCTAGAATGTATGTGAAATCACATTGAAATCGGAGGCTTGATCGCTGTCAGGGTTAAAATTGAATGTGATTACAAAGATTCCCCTTTTATTTCTAATCATCTGCAGTTCCAGGCCAACACGGACAATGAGACTCCGGTGACCAACATCTTTCCCGGGAGTTTGACCACACGCTTCATACAAATACGCCCTCTCGCATGGACAAGATACATCTGTCTGCGCCTTGAATTGCTTGGATGTCGAGGCGAATTAAAGAACACTGTCGTGTAGAGACACATCTGTGTATACTCATAGAGGACTTTTTATACTTCGAGTAAATGCCAAACGAAGTGAGTTTGACGTCACAAAACGTTGCAGCGAAATTTCGCCCGAGTTGGCTTGTGTTAGGAATTGGCAATGTCATGGTAATGTCATAAAAAAATGCCTTTTTGAGTGGCAATCGTGCGTCTTGAAGCCAAACCGACACTCCAGTTTGATGTAATTTGTTAGTGGTCAGCTATTTTGTTGATGATTGGGGCTGCTTAAGCCAGCAATAAGGAGAAAAAAATGAGTGGTACTTAGAAACATCGTTGTACGCCCGTCATGCCAGCATGTGTGTTTGTATAGGCCTACTCAGCGACTTGACGCTGACACTCGGCAAAGTTGAACCGGGCTCAACTTTTGCCGATCCGTCTGGGGCTGGTTTGCGTTTGTCTGCGTTGCAGTTTGCGTCTTGATTGCGTTGCTCTCTGCGTTTCTCACGTCGGTATGGAAACCAGGCTTCCTACCATAATCAGTGATGCCGGAGCGTTTTCCTTAGGGAAATGTAACTGGCCCTTTTTAAGGAATTGAAGGCGCCAAATCTTGAAGCTTTTTTCGGGGGGGTGAGGATTCTATAAATTTTTTTTGATAATTGAAATGATGCTCATTATGTTACACCTCTTTGCTCAAAAGGATATATCCCCTATGTACAAATGATCTACCAAACATTAGTAAACTTAAGTTGGTGTAACTTGGACAAGAAACGGAAAAGTAAGGCTTAGCGTTCAGTTTTACGTAGTTTTTGTGGTCATTTGTTCGTAAAATAATGTTAGAAATAGGGAAAAAACAAGTGAAGGATCCTCTAAGTTCAAAATGCACTTTCACATGATTTTGAGTGTATATCTGACATTTAAAACTGAGTACATTTTTTATTCAAATGCATATTTTCTTGAATTTTCTTCACTACTTTCTGATAACATTTTGAAAGAAAGGCCCAAGGAAGTGAAATAATGAGTAAACTTTCAGTATAATCAGATATAAGTCAACTTTAATTACGGATATAAAATGCAGAGTAGAGATCATGTAAGTCAAAATAGCATAGACAAAAGTTCAGACACTGTCAACTTTAATTACGTATATAAAATGCAGAGTAAAGATCTTGTAAATCAAAATAACATAGAAAAAAGTCCAGAAACTGTTTTCTTGGATTACAGTGGATGAATATAAGCTTAGTTTTTGTTTAATTTCGAAAGCTGTCATCTATTTAATTCAGTACGGTAAAACATTTACGTCTGAAAGAAACATGAAGCTATAGCCTAATTTTTAACGAGAGTGACGTACTTTTAAAGGCTGAAGCTTGTTAGAGGTACGCCCGAGACATTTAAAATTGAAAAAAAGGGGAAAATATGTATACCTGTATATATTTGTAGGGAAGCAAGGTTATTAAAAACAACCTCATTCAAGACAACTTCAAAGGATAAACCAACCGACTTGGGATTAATTTCACCCGTAGTAGTTTAAGGCGTAGAAATGATTAAAGTTACGGTAAGTTGTGATTTTATTCTTCGTAAACCGTTCCTCAACTGAATGATAATAAATGTTCCAGTGTGAAAAAAATCGAATTGCAGATGGCACACTAATCTATAAATTCATGGTTTGTCCGCATATTATAAAATTAAGGAACTATTTCAAGACATATTGATTTCTCGTGCAAGACGAATGGTTGTTAATGATTAGAAGCAAAATGCAGAAAATGAAAATTTGAATCTTTAGAGGAGTTTTGAAAATTTGAGACTAAAGTGATATCAGTGTAACAATTGTCACTAGTACCTCCATAATAAGTGTTTTTAAAATAAAAATAAAAGGGGCCACTACAAATAACCAGTGATCATGGCGTTATACCACGATCACCAGGATTTGTACACGCATATCCCGTTCAGCCTATGGTCAGCAACAGACTGGGAAACAAGTTTAATCAAATCACGTTCCCGAATGGCCCGTTCATTTTCACCGAACAGGTGAATTACAAAATGTTTCACTCGACTCCTCGCTAAACGCTAAACAGGGTCGGTGACGGACAGTTAGATGTTTATGTGTCTGCGGACTCCACACCAATTTGAAAATCATCAAGAAAGAATAATGCGATTCTTTGATAACTTTTTCGTGAATTTCGTCCTTTAGGCTAGTCGAGTCTGTGTGTGTACGTGCAGTATGATGATGGCCTTTCGAAAACTTAACAGTTCATACCGTGGTAAGACATTGTGACACTGACAGTGTTTTTGAATTTTGTATTGGATCGGTCATTTAATTAGTCATGTTAGTGGTGTGAATAACTTGGACCCTAAAAATCGCATTTGTATTTTAACATTTGGCCATGGTCGGGCGATAGTACGGTTCAAGTTACAAACCCGTACCAAAGTAACATCAAGTTCGAACCTGCTTCACCTGTTTAACATTTTGGACCAAATCTCAGCTGGTGATCGATTGTGTGTTCATGGAGATTTGCAGTTATGCTTTACAGATAATTAATGGCCCTACTAAAATACGGCCATAAACATATACGCCAGCATTGACCTATCGCTTTGAAGGGGGGGGGGGTGGGTGGCCGAGGGATAGCCCCCCCTGGCAGCAAACTGCCCCCCATCAGTAACAGTGAAATATTTTGTTCTTGTGATGTGGCCCCACTAGCTGATACTGAGGTCCCCCATTAATTCCTTCAGCTGCTAATAGGGCTGGTTACAATGCATGATTCTTATCTTTTATATTAAAGTGCCAACAAGGTTTTACATGACCCAAAAACAACTTGTCCTTAGGCAGGTTTAAGCTTATCCCAAGCAGAGTGAGGTTGAATTTGTTATGTTTGGAAATGAGCACTTGGTGCTGGATATGAACTGGTATGTCTCAATGACCACGTAGGCAAAACGGTCCCACAATTTGGAATGTTTGCACAACACATGTACATTGGTCTAATGCCTGAGGCCCTTAACTTTTGTTGCATGGAATGAATAAGAAAATTTATCTTAAAATGCACATTTTCACACTAAACTTCACAATTCCAAACCTTGCACTTCGTGTCATTTGTTATTGACCATCAAAAATATAATGGGAGCAGCTCAGTGATTGCTTAGTTATGACTGTTGACTCTAGTTTCTATTTTTTTTCAGTAGAACTAAACTGGGTAAACTCATCTTTCACATTTGCGCTGAGTGCGTGCATGTTATGTCAACCTACATGCAAATAAAAAGACACTAGAATCACTCTTTTTGCTGGCATGACTGGTCTCGCTTTAGTTCAAAGGTGTCTTTCATGGAAGAGCCACAAACATTATGCATTTCTGCACAATGGAGGGTTTAATATAGTGCCCCCAATCAGAGGTGGAGCTGCTTAATGCAGCCATTAAAAATTTGTTTTTCGCTTAATAGGTTTGTTGTCAAAGGCTTGTCTCAAGAAACAGACTGGTACCTCATCTCTCTTGACGTCTCAACAGGCAAGACTTTGTGCGGCCGAGTGTGGGACCTACACTCGTATTGAACAAGATGGCGTCCATCAAGGTTTGAGGTCACAAAAAGAAATAAATAGTATCAGCAGAAAAACTGTCTGGTTTCCGAAACTTTAAGGGTTTTTGGCATGATGGGAGCATCAGTGTCAATTTTCAGTTGATGTTTTGTTCAAGATAATCTGCACTTCAAAAGGATTCCATCTCGGACAATCTCAATTTATTGAGTATCGCAAAGCTAGACTGGTTTACACTACTTTTTAAACCTGTTCCCTCAGGTATTGAACCTACTTTCGTTTGTGCAGGTAAAATCCCCCTGAAATTAGCTGCCGCCCCTTTCAAAATTTGTTTTTATTCCACTCGAACACTCTGGTGGTTGTTAAGGAATTCTCCACCGATCCCCTTGGTCACAACTCCAAATCAACATGACAGTAGCCCTCTGCATATGGTCTTACAACTTATGAGAGTTATTAGCAGCAAATTAGCAATCAACTAGCTCGTCTTCATGGTCGGCTACATCACACAAAAAACAAAAGAATACAAAGAAGGAAGTCAAGTCAAGAAGAAGTCGCAAAATCCAATAAGCAAAACCTTGTGTAAGGCATGCTATGAATAAAAACACATAATTAAATACAAAAACAATTAAACATTAAGAAATACAGAAAACATGTTATTATTAGGAAATAAAACTTATAAAGTGTATGAACAAATTGCAAATAAAGAAATGGAAGATGTAATGTGAACTTAGGCAATGAGGATGGAACATCCAGAGATGATTTCAAATGAAGTAGTTAATTTATATGAAAAAGACAGTAATATGTACAGAAGATAAGACTTCACAAGTAAACTGAAAGTCTGAGTGACAATCTGTCAACCTCTGTTCAATTTTCCCTGCTTACCTGTGCACAGAATATATCCTTGGTACTGGGCACAATTAACTACAAGTAGTAGTTGAACTTGACCGATGCTAGTAAGGGAAATAGTTTGAGGACTGTCAATGATTTCTAACATTTCGCTTGTGTTTTTCCAACCATTCCAATTTTGCTGGAGCAAAGTGGACATGCTTGGTCAAAATCTGCAAACGACACTGACCATGGAGCCATGAATCTTTCTGTCAACTAATTACCATCAGTTTATGCTGTAATTAAGAGAATGAGATTCTCTGGGTATTTCAGGTATGTGACCTTGATAATATGATGTCATGTCACTCGTCTATTTAGACCTTCTGTGTTCATATCCTTTTTTGCAAACAAGCGGTTGCCATACTGAAGATGAATAATAAACCGTTCAATGGCTTCAACAAACCCTTCTTGGATGAGATGAGCCACAGACTTGATGAGCTGAGGAGCACTGGGAGTTGCCAGGGAGTTATCATTACATCAGTGAGTTCCTTGGGTAATTACCCACACTCATGTTGATTTGACTGTGTGATGTAATTGTAACCCTCACACAAAATGGACAAAATCAACAGGAGTTGAAGGGAAAAGTGATAGCACTTTGAGATGCAATCAGAAAACAAGGATGGTTGTATTATAGACAATGTGCATATATGACAACAAAGCAACGGATGCAGCCTTGGAAGATTTAAAATGAGTCACCTCATGTATGCCATAACGTCATGTCTACCCAACGATCTTTTTTGGGCCAGTTTACTTCTGAATGTAGGGATTTTTCTTTGATTAACAGACCTTTCAAATATCCATATTCATTGACATTCCAAAGTGTTCTGCAGGAGTACAGGCATTGTCTTGTTTTGCCTGTTTTTATGTGGAAATCCAAGAGTGGCTTTGAAGTTCTGGTTTTATGAAATTCTGCCTGTAGACCTTTCTTTGGGTTGCAATCATTGCCTACCATTTTATAGGTGGCCAAAGTTTGCATACTGCAGTTGCACCTAAGTGTGCATTTTATTCCCTTCAAATTCACAGTGGAGGCACTTTTTATGGTATTAGCAGTGCCAATATCCAATTGTTTTTAGAAGCCATGTATTCTCAAATACAACATACTTTATAAATCACTTCTCATTTTTTGCTGTCATGGACAGGCATAGTTTGTTGTCAACTCGAATGTCAACTCTTTGACTTGACTAACAAAGGGTCTGGTGATGTTGATGCTAAGGTGATCATGGCATTGTGGCATAATAAAAATGATAACATTTGATAACAGCATCGTTTGTCCGTATCCTCACACCCACAGGCCAACGCTGGTATTTTTTCAGCGGGCCTTGATATCTCTGAGATATACCAGATTTCACAGGACTGTGCTGCTGCTCTCTGGAGATCACTCATTGAGTTTATTATGAGGTTGTATGGGACTAACTTGGTCACTGTGGCAGCTGTCAATGTAAGTCAATATAAATTAGAGTTTAACAAAATGGCGCGAGCAATCAATGTGATGCTTGACATTCATAAAAGCCGTCTTCTATGTCATAGTTGTCATCTTTTCAATCAAAAGGCTTACCCCAGGAGTTTCCTGTGGTAAATAATAAGGCAATAAATATATACTTGGACAGTCTCCAACTCTGGCGAATGGGCGCTGACAATGCCCCTTGCCGAATACTGTTCAAGTCATAAAGTCAAAACAACTTCAAAAATTAAAGAATTCCAACAATTTCACCCAACAAAAGACTTATTCCAGCCATGTTATTGGATGGTTATCTTGCTGGTAGGCGTACGTAGAGATTGGCGCACAATTGCATGCTAAATTAATTCCAAGCAGTGTCGATTTTGAAGGGTTCTTTACTTTGCTGTCAATGTGTTTGTTTGTGTAGAGGGTAAACTTTGTTTTCTTTGATTGGCTATAAGATCCAATTGTTTTAAGGTGCTTTTGAGACATTTGGAGTGTCTGACTGGCAGATTTCTCAGAGAAGCTCATAAATGTTGTGCAGGTATTTCTATTAGAAATTTATAAGGAGATGTGATAGTGAAAAATTGAATCATTGGAAATATCAAATTATTAATGATGTTCTCTTTGAAAAAAATCAAAACAAGTTTGAGACGATCAGTGAATCACATTTTTTTACTGGAAACATGTAGTTCCCTCTAATCTCAGAGACAGCTGAACTACAATTCAAATGAAACTCACATTATGGTGTGCACCGGCAGAGTTAACATAATGCAAAATTGAAAATAGATATCACTGTCCAGAAACTGGGCCATTGAATGTGTGCAGCAATAGTAGTCACAGACCGTGCACACAGTAAAAATCAAACAATCTTAAACCACTTTCTCTTTATTATCATTCACATCCAGTGTTAAATGATGCTAACGCAGTGGTACTTTGCTCCCTAGGGTCATGCAACTGCTGGTGGATGTCTGTTGTCACTGTCATGTGACTACAGGATCATGGCAGAAGGCAAGTTCAACATAGGCTTCAGTGCTACCCAACTTGTAAGGTTTGATGCTGATGTTACATGTCAAAGAAATAGCAGGTTTATAAGTTGTCAAGCTATCCTTTTTTTTTCACGTAAAATGTCATTCACTCATTCAGTTAGGGTATCTTAGAAATGGTTTCCACTGAACCTTTCCAGCATCTAGATTTTAAGTCATAATACTTTCCATAAACAATATCCAGAAAATAAAAAAAAATTAATTGAAATAATGTTCAGTATCAAAAAGCTGAAGAGATTTTGCTGCAAAACCTGAACACGGAAATTTGAAACCTTGTTTTTAATTTTGAAATGAGTGATGTGAATTATTTGTGGAGAATGCATGGAACAGATTTTTTTTGTAGTTTTTGTGTTTTTTGCCTGACCCTGCAACTTAGATTGAAATCCTGGTATAAATATTTTGAATATCTCACCGCAGCTATCTCCAATGTGGCTGTTTTGAGACTACAGCTAACAGTTCTCACTTTCCAAAGCTGCAGACTCAAATACTCATTTCAGACTCTGCCTGGTCTGCCCTTTTTGCCAGAAGTTCGCAGGAAATCCAGAATAACATTCAAAGTTGATACTAAAAAGTTTGAGTTTATCTTACTTGTTGTAGGGCCTCATAACTCCATTCTGGGTGCAAGAGATGATGAGCAAAGCATGCGGGGCGAGGACAGCGGAAATAAGCTTTCAAAAAGGTGAAGGGTACGCAAAAGAAACAGAATTAAAAACCAACAGGCCATGTCTATTTTCTCTTGATAATAAAAGTTACATCATTGAACATTACAATATATTCTCCATCATGGGTTCATCTTTAGTTGCGTAGTCAGTTAAAATCTTTCCTGTCAAATGAACATTTAAAAAACCTCCCAAATTGACCTCATACCAGACTACCTGATGCTGTTGCGGCTGAAAGTGGAGGTGCACCAAACCGGAGGGTCTTAGCTCCTGGCACTAAATTCACAAAAATGGAACCTGGAGCCCTAGGCAGTGATGGAGACGACATTAGGGAGACACCCCAGAATTTGGATTGAAATTCAACATAGATGAACTCTCATGCTAACTCATTCTTTCAAAATTCACTTGTGTCATGTTTCCTTCTTTTGGAGGTACCTGGGTCAAACCGGGCTTACAATATTCTCATCTTTGAACTTGCTTTTGAACTTGGGAATTTTATTTTTTTACATTTATGTAATATAATGTAATTTTATTTCCTGCAACACTGGGAGAGCAAATTTCGTGGGAAAACATTATTTACTCGACAATAAACTATCTTGAATCTTTGTTCACCTGTTTGTAATTTTTTTCTGTCTTTGTCAAGGTTTGCTGTATACTCCTGAGCAGGCACTGGCCATCAGACTCGTGGATGAGTTGCAACCAGCGGAAGATTTGATGGCCGCTGCCAGGAAACAAATGTTGAAGTGGCTCGCTGTACCAGGTACATGGATCAAACATTTATTTGGTCTTTGGAGTCTTGTAAGTAGTACTTCAGCGAAATCATCAAATTTGGCTGTTGATGTAAACGCCAAAAACATGCATCCGGCTGCAACTTTGCTCTGTCCCTGAAACTTGCAAGGTGGAACCCAGTATATGACTGACATGTTTACATTGTAGCCTCTTGTGAACCCCTGTGAAAGTACCATCTTACTCTGGGTTGTACATATTCAGATGAAAACTTTTTGTGTACTCCCCGTATATAAACCAGAGCGAGGGTGCCCATTTTTCTCTTGTAAGCAATTCTTTTGAGTTGGTCATGTAGAACTGTCTTTGTCTAGTCCATTTCTTTTACCAGCTGCTTGAAAAGAAAACGATGAACATTGAAAAACATGGTGTCGCTAGGTCTGTTTCAAGGATGTGTTCTACATCAGTTCTGGAAATCTAGTACAGAGCGCTAGTGTTTTGGTAATCAGCATACCTCATGTATCCCCACTGTTGATTTGTTTTTTGCAGAGCATGCCAGGGTCAGGACAAAATCAATGCAGAGAGCAGCACTCATTGAGAAAGTGCAATCCTCCAAGGAGGAAGAGATCCAATTCTTCGCCAACTTCTTGCTGAAAGAAAGCGTCCAGGAAGCTGTGGGGAAATATCTGGAGACCTTGAAGAAAAGGAAATAGTTTTGGGGCGTGCAGGCAAAAGTCTGTTCGAAGTCACAAGCTGTTCCACTGATGTGTGATCAAAACATATACTGGTGGTTGTCATTGTTCATCTTGTGACTTGGGATTGGACTCAACTACGGCCTTGAAGAGCCCCAAAAAGCTGCATCTTCAAACATCTTCACGGTTCCGTTTGCTGAACTGTTGGACCAGCCTTTCTTTCTGTCACTGACCAAGTCATCATGGCTGTCAACCTTACCCAGTCCTGCGGATTGACTTGCTTGGTCAAGCTCAACAAGGGAAGTCTAGGTTCATTTTGGAAGAAAAACGCAAGTACTAAAAAAAAGCAAATTATAACCATATTAAAATATAGAAATTTGTTCAGGGAAGCTTGCTACAATGGCTTTTTACAGCGCTTCAAACTGAAGTAATTGTTTTGTAGTTAGTGTCCTTAAGTGAATAGGTTGTAAAAGCGATGGAAATTTCTCTATTGCTTTAGCTAATGTTATTCTTGCTGATTTCAACCATGTCTTCTTGATTGTTTTGGAATCTCTTTTAATTTACTGACAGGGCATGTTTAGAGGATCTCGAGCTTTGCCACTGTACATTTTCATTAAAATGAAATTTCTGTATTGCCAAGTTTTTTTCTGAAGTTAACAGATAGTCACTGAATTGATGTTAAGTATCTAAAGAAATAACAATAATATAATGGATTTTCAATAAAGTAAGTATTGTTTGTGCTAGTTTGTGTCATGTCTTTTTTAACTGTCTACTGTAAATCATGCAATCGATCTACACTGTTCGATGTAAAATACGGAAAGTTTTCAAGAAATTAGCCCTCCCAGGATAATACTATTGCAGTCCTTTCCGTTTGGATAGCACTGGGTACTCATGCAGAACCTGTCTGGCTGATTGATAAAATCCATGGCTACAATAGATCAAGAGTTAAGATTGAAAAAAAAATGATTAAAGTAAGCCATTTTGGGTTCTCCCTCTTCATATGAAAACACCTATCTAGTCCCCGCTTTCCTTGCATTCTTTCAAGATATATTTTTAAATACCCCATTGTTTGATTGTGTGAAGCAGTAGAGATATTGTATAACCCTTCATTTGTATTACTTTAGAAAACTTTTCTTTAAAATCAGAGAGAGAACAGGCGGCATTTCGCTCAGCAAAAGTTGTATACATGTATTTGTAAACTTTTTTGTCAGAAGTCACCCCCGATCCCGACGAACTTTTTGGTTATTTCTTCAGAATGGACCAAGAGAGGGCGTTCTTTATGCAATAGCATCAGCTAGCTTTTTCTTACACTGTCTTTAGCTTTGCTCGCAACGAGTTGCGGAACTAGTTACATCGGTACAGGTTGGAATTGAAGTCGTCGAGGGTAGGCCTAAGTCATTCAAATAGTTTTAACGGTTTGCTTCGGGTGGTTGGACAAGCTGGAAACTTAGAGCTCTTCTCTTTTAGATTTGTAGCACCATTACCTGAATATGGAGGCATTACGGGCAATAGGAAGAAGTGGGGGTAAGTCACATTGTGCATGTTGTGAAGCCCATGCCTAGGCTTGCGCTCACGCGAACGTTCTCGCGGTCGGAAGTTCCTTCAGTTGCACTCATGTCTGGGCAAAGGGGAAACTCTGAAAAATGTCTGAAACCTTTTCGGTACAGTGTGGGAGATATCCATAGCGCATAAATTGTGGGCATATTTGATGTAAAGGTTAACACGGTTAAGAGTTTAGTCCAGTCATTATTCATAATAATTCAGATTTCCTAGCACCGCAACACTATTTTTGCCCCATGAGTTTCGAGTGTGAAATGTGGAATATAATATAGTGACCAACTGACCAATCAGAGAAAAGAATCAAGACTCAGTGATGTCATCCCGACCGTAAGAATGGTTGGACATCTCGCAGTTGCTGGATGTGAGTTATTCACTATACTAAAAATGCCGGGGGGGGGCACAAAATCTGCCCCTTCAACATTTTTCCCACCTCAGTGCATTTTTTTCAGGAGTTGAACCTTTTTAGGAGTTTCAAGTTTTTAGAGTAGCTCCATGACCAGTTTTGCAAAAATCGAACGCACCGGTCTTTTGCAGTGTGCATTTATCTGAGATGGGTCAGCCCAAAATGTATACATTTTCCACTGCGGTGCTCAATACACTTGG
Source organism: Acanthaster planci (assembly GCF_001949145.1). The sequence continues at coordinate 2,085,249 of NW_019091416.1, forward strand.
GCTGGCGTGCAGGTAGCCTTAAACTTCAAATGACCTTAACAACAAAACAGTATGTCTCTGAGTTCAACCTTCACATTGCAATGAGTATTTACATGCATTCCAAAATTGGGTGAGGCACAGCTGAGGTCGGGGAGGGGGGTAGAATCCACTGTATAGTGTCCTTCATACAAACTCTGTGGACAGGTTGCTGAGAGAAAGATAATAATTAATGTCAGTCCTCCCCTCTGTTACCTGCAAAAAAGCAGTTTCAGTTTTAGTCCGTGTATTCTTTGTACACCTTAGACTGGATTACATACAACATGTACTTCTCTGACTCTGCTTTATCAGGTTGCATACTGTCAAGAACTCTCAGTGCATCACTGAAGAGGAGGCAGACTGGTGCCGCTCCGCCGTTGCTCTTACAACAGAAGCGCCGCTTTGCAGAGTCAGGAAACTTTGTCCAGGTTGAACGAGATAATGTCCATGAAGGTAATTACACGTCAGCTAATTATACTTACAATCAGAGTTGTAGACTCGAGTTACTTGACTTGGACTCAAGTCGGACTCCATTCACTATTTTTGTGACACGTGACTTGATGTGTAACAATTAGTTTTTGACCTTGACTTGCAAAAAATGACTTGGGACTTGACTTGGACTTGCACATTATGACTTGTGACCAATGCAAGTCAGAAAACTACTCAATCGAACCCATTAAAGTTTAAGTTAGGCCTATCACCTTTCATCTTGCATTCTTAAAATAATCAGCGTAAGACTTTAATGTTCAGCTCGCAACTTCTGCTTTGGTCTTGTCTACCCACGGCTATGTCTGAATCACTTGGTTGTGGCTTGAAATCACACATTGCGTGACTTGACTTGTACTTACACAAAAAGACTTGTGACTTGATAAGGTAGAGGGTTTGCGGATACACCATGTGGAAAATATCTCTTTTAAGTATGTGTGGTTCTGAAAAAGAACTGGTTATTCAACGTCAAGTAACCAGTTCTTTTTCAGAACCTCACATACTCAAATGAGATATTTTCCACATGGTGTATCCGCAAACCTTCGACCTTATCGTATTCCACCATGCAAACCTTCAAGAGCTACTTTACTTGTGACTTGCTTGTGTTTGGACAAAATTGACTTGTGACTTGACTTGACCTCTGATCAAGTGACTTGTGACTTGATGTGTGCCTTGACCAAATGACTTGTGACTTGGCTTAGACTTGCAGATTTTGACTTGTGACTTGACTTGGACTTGCAAACATTGATTTGCTTCCATCTGTGCTTCAAATATCAGCAAATAGTATCCATGAACTAACTAAGCACATTTTGTAGCAGTAGCTCAGCCTAACAGAATAAGTCATAAGTCAGCAGAGCCTTATTTGAGTTGAAGGCCATTCAATGAATTTTTTTGCGCAGTTTACATCAATGGGAACCATTGTGTCATTCAAATAACATCCATGTTAATCAGTATGCCAACTGGTTAATTGATACATCACAGCAAAGAACATGGTTCTCTTGTGAACAGGTGGAAAACTGCATTTAGACAGTACGCCTGATTTGAATAAACAAGGCCTTTTTATTTTCCTGTTACTTATGATGGTAAAATATGGTAATGCTTTGTTGATCACAGTAACTGGTTTCCGTCTGATAATTTTTATGTGTGTGTGCAGCTATTGCCATTGTGAAGATGAACAAGAAACCAGTGAACAGCATGAGCAAAGACTTCATGACGGAGATGAACATCACGTTAGAAAAATTGGAAAACGACACCACCTGCCGTGGAGTTATTCTCACATCAGTATGTTTTCAGAAAGAGTACTGCCTGAAACGTTGAGTACCACCGGTTCTTATCAGAACCCCACATACTCAAAAAGGAGAGATGTATCCATGGTGATACCGCAAACCTAGCTAGTTTACTTGCTACCTCCAACATGAAAAGGTTCAAATCTTAGATGACCTCTTCTTCCCTACCTTAATCTTCCATGATCCTTCAACATTTTCCCAGTGGAGTTTGTTGGATCTGAGAGGATTGGGAGTGACCTTGCAATAATATGCTCCAGCTGGAAACAAGCAATGAATGCCTGGTTCCCAGCAGGAAGATGCCTCATTCTTAAAAGCGTAATCCAAATGATACTGTAATGGTCCTGGTTTTTTTAGAAGTCTCCATTTCTTCCGAATGGGTACTCAATATTTGCCTTTCTGATTCAGGCCAACCCTGGTATTTTCTCGGCTGGTCTGGACATCACAGAGATGTACCAGAGGTCAAGCGACTTCACCAACGCCTTCTGGAGGTCACTACAGGATTTCTGGATGAGGCTGTATGGATCCAATTTAGCAACTGTGGCTGCCGTAAACGTAAGCCCTCACGGATCAAGTGGACTTGATTTTATTGCTCTTGGCATGCTGCTTGGGCCAAAAAATTCTAGCATTAGCGTCTCCTCAAGCCTGCTAAATCCTTCAGCATCCATCAAAAGCAATGAAATACACCTGACATACATGTTTTCTTACAGAATCTAATATCTATGTGAAAACATTAATATGTTCACTGCACAGATTTGAAAGAAAGGTGTCAACTTTTTTTACAGTTTGGTGATTGCAACTGAAAGTGATCTTCCACTTTTATCAAGTCACAGAAGAACACTAAATCCACTCAGTAATTCATAAAACTAACAAAGCAAAGACTTAGCACTGAAAAGATTTTCCCCAAGATTTTTATTATTAATCATTGTATCCAACTAGCTGTGAGCAAAATGAAGTCTCTGGAAACAGACAAGCTTTCATTCGATGCAGTAGCTTCTCAGTGCCTCTCCTGCTTTTCAGGGCCATTCTCCTGCTGGTGGGTGTCTGATGGCAATGAGTTGTGATTACAGGATCATGGCAGAAGGCAAGTTCACCATGGGTCTGAATGAAGTTCTCCTGGTGAGCAAACTTAATTTCTCATCTGTTTCTCGTTAACATGAATCACTTACATCTCTTGAATTGTGCAAGTTCATGATCTCAGAAATGTTCTAGTTTGTCCCAGTGTTGTAGGCTGGACCATCAACAGATTAGACACAAGACCTGACACAAGACCAGACACAAGACCAGTCAGAAGACCAGACACAAGACCAGACACAAGACCAGTCACAAGACACAAGACCAGCCACAAGACCAGACACAAGACCAGACACAAGACCAGAC
>NW_019091416.1:2089986-2128184 GCF_001949145.1 Acanthaster planci
AAGTTAAATGAGCCTCGTTTGTGAAATGTAGACTTGTTCCTTTCATTAACTGAGAATACCTAGATGGCACTTGCTACCTGTAATATCAAATATGAGATTGTAACTGTCTTTATTTCAGGGTATAATTGCTCCCTTCTGGTTCCAAGATTTGCTAGTAAGAACCTGTGGCGAGAGACAAGCAGAGATGGCATTACAACTAGGTACTTGTATAAAGTCCTACCAGTAATTCAGTAGGGTCTATCACCAGTCCCTTCAAGTCCATCACAAGTCATCCAGGCTAGAGCCAGGTCATGAGTTATTCAAAGAACTGTGACTTGAGCTTTCCTCTTTCACCGTTCACCCTGTTCCTTGTGATTGGTCTTGTGAAAGAACTTGTGAAATGGCCTTTCAAACGGACTTGTGATGGTCTGTAACGCTTCCGCTTCAAAATACTTTTGTAGCTTGTAACCATGGACTCAGTAGAAGTAGATTCAGAAGCCAATGTGCTGTTGATCAGTCAAATCGCCACGTTTTCAACTGTCATCTTGCCAATGGAACCCATGTTAAGACAGAGGATGTTTTCCAGTGCATTCTTGCAGGAACTCCTCGTACATCACACAATTTCCAGATTATCACGACTGTAGTGCAGCATGAAAATGTTCAGATTCAGAATTGTTTAACTCCACTATATCAAAGGTTAATCGTTGAAGGCTCTTTCTTGGTCATTTGCTTAAAAAACTATCCTCTTTTCGTTGACGCTCAGATTCATCTTGGTTCCACTTGAAGGTGCAATAATTTTGTCTTGCATGGTTTTCCTTGGCAGGCACGCTCTTCAAACCAGAGGAAGCGTTGAAGATTGGCATGGTGGATGAGATTGTACCACTGGACGATGTCGTCAGCCAGGCTCGGGAACAACTAATCAAATGGCTCAAACTACCAGGCAAGTAGGAATAGGCAGCCTGAGGGGGGAGTCGATGTAGTTAGGGGAGGGGGTAAAAATTTGACCCCTCCCCAGTTTGCTTGTAAGCCATGGATAGGCTTGAAAATAAAATTTGACTTCCATAAGTTTTAAGAGAAAAAATCCTCAAGTGTTGGTGGGACTTCATTTATCTAGGAGAAAAAAGGTGTGAGGCATTTATACCTAGGTCCTTAGGCTGATTGAAGACAAAAACTCTGTAAAAAGATTAATAAGAAAACTTTCAACAGAGAAAATAGTTTTGGGGGAATGACAGAATTTTTTCAAATTATAGTGTACCTCAAGAGCTCTTGTTGAAAAGAACAATCAAAGTGCACTTGACTGTCACCCATGTTTGGAGGTGCAGAAGCACATCTAAATATGATTGGCTTTTCATGTGCTGTAAACTATTTGCAGATCACGCAAGGGTCATCACCAAGGGGATGTGCCGGGGGCCCCTCTTAGAGAAACTACGGGCCAAGCAGGAAGAAGACATAGCCTACTTCAGTCAATTCATCAACAAAGAGGCCATCCAAAAGTCCCTCGGGAGGTACTTGGAGAGCTTGAAGAAGAAGTAGATTCGACACAAAGACCTGTCCCCTTGCACTTTTTTGCGACCCTGGAGAAATTTTATGACCAATTCTGTGTCCTGCCTTCAGAATGATTGCATGTCCACATTGGTGGGAAACATTTATATCTTGATGACTGTGTGTGAAAATCGGATGCACTTTATTGCTAACCATTGGTAGCAGTCCTGATACTTTTTGAAGAAAATTTTGGCTGTCAGGATATTCCAAACTAGAGAATAAGAACATCGAAGTCTGCTCTTTTCACATGCAATGGCTCACAGATGTTGCCTTGGTAACCAGCAGACTTTATTTCTCTTTATAGACCTTTTTCACCCATGTGACTGGATAGCGCTAAATGTAAACAATACCACCACGTACCGCCTTGGCCACGGTGATCCCATATGTTCCTACTGGCAGCTTCAATCACGTACAAGCACACGTGCAAACGCTGCATGCTTGACCAGTTTATCTTAAATAAGTAGATTACCATCACAGCATTGTGTTCTCGTTACTGTCACAACACATTGCGGTCCAGCACGATTGTGACATCACATGAAACAGGTCCATAGAACACCTCTTGCTGGTTCTATATCTGGATTGGATGAGATATGGTCACGTGTGGTTCACCGATATCGGCTAGTACATGAACTTTGTATCAGTGTGAATTGGACACATGCCAAGACATAGCGTTGGTTTGAATTCCATTTTGACTGGTTACAGGTGCCTCGCATGACAAGCGTAGTGAACAGAAACTCAAAAACTGAATTGCCTGTTGAATGGACCGATCCAGCAAGCCCCGCCCACTGCGCACGTGGGTGTTCAGCGCATGCTCTTCTCGCAATGCAGCTCTACATTTTCCAGCTGCGTGCGTAAGCATATGTCGGACTTTTTTGCACGCATGTCGGACATAAATCACAGCTGTGATTGGTCAGAACATAATCAGGCAGGGCATAGCCACTTAACGTCGGATTTTCTCACCAGAAAAGGCTGCTTGGGACATTTTGTAACCCCCATATTCTTCAACGTTGCAATTGCCCTTTGACCTAACAAAGCACCACGTGTTAATAAGTTTGTGGAAATGAAAAATTTCTTAAAAGAGTGTGCTCATTCTCCGTGGAACAAATAAGGAAAATTATGTGTGTTGACACGTCATCGGGTGTCAAGTGGTTAATGGATTGGTCTATTGATGATTATTTGTATAATTGAACTACAACAGTTCAGTTACAAAACCCTGAAAAGTTTCCTACATCTGTTATACGTTTGAGACAGAGGTATGTTATAAAACATAAATGGACTGGACTGGCTTTCATCCCCGGGAAATATAATCCTCTTCTTGTCTCATAGTTCCTTGATGGGTAGACATGTACTAGTGACCCCTATTGTCAGGCCACCTGTGAGTACTAGAACACCAGTTTGTTTATTAGAACAAAACCAACAAAGGGTTGCTTTGTAAAAGAATCATTCAGTCAAGAATAAATACCACGTAATTGAATGCACATTTGGTAGCCTTGATAACAGTCAATTGACAACTTAATCATTTATTTCATTAAACAGGTTCAACACCTGAGCCCCACTTAAATGATTACTCAACTGTTTAATTCACAAATAACTTGCAGTTGGTAAAACAAGTGAAGGCCATTAATTGGTGCAACTTCCAGCATCAATTGTCAGTTTTTATGTGCCCAGATATTTTTTTTTACTTGTTCCAATTTCTGGCTTTTCACCTTGTCGAGTTTGTCAATCATTTCCCGCTTTGCCGTCAACTTTTGGTTGAAAAATGGTCATGCATTTTTAAAATGTCTTCGTGTTTGCTTGGATGTCATTCCTCCTGATAAGCCCATTTTATTCTCTCTGTCTAGTACTTCCAACGGCGAATCCTCCTTAGAAATGCCTACTCTGTGATTAGTTGAACCATTTTTGACTTTGAAGATTAACCGAAAGATTTCTATTAACATTTTGAAAAATTAATGTTTGTAAATAGAAATATGTTGAGAGATTCATAACAACATTGCATAAATCTGCCAGCTTTCACCTTTGTGTGCCACAGATGGCATCAATTATACACTGTAGTTGGATAAAGACACAGAAAGCGATGTAAACGTGAATAAAATTTGTTCCATTTGGTGTGCTCATTTTGTCATACTAGAAATTATGTTGTGCGTTGATGTGTGTGCCATTGTTACAAAATGCATAAATTTCAAAAGACAAACAGATGACCCTAGAAGATTGCTTTGCTCAGATCCGAGGTTTTCCTTACACGTCATCCATGTTTTCTCTTGCGAATCTTTTTTTATTGTCGAATTGCCTTGTTGAGTTGTTAACAAGTGGATGTCTGTCTAATTTCAAATTTCTAGGTCAAGTTGTTTGTTTGCAGAAGGTGACAATTCGACATTCAGGACATTTTTTGTTTCCGGCGGGTAGAACGCTTGTGATATTGCTTGAGGAATCGTGAGGTATTTGGGAGAAACCTTGTTCTTAGATATACGTTGCGGTTTTTTGTTTGTTTTTTCATTTTATCTTTTACTGTCAAGTCAGACAGGTCGACAGTGAAGAAAGCACTAAGGGAGTTTCTTATTTAAACGACATTAATGTTGAATGTTGATAGACCACAAAACTTTATGTTAATAAAAAGTGAAAATACCATTTTTATTAAAGTCAATTCTCAGTTTTTGATTAAAAATATTCAAATGAAATGACTATTGGTAAAGAAAGTTATTTAACATGCTTTAAAAGTTCAGAGAAAACGAGCTTTTTCAGTGCCAAATACTAGGACTTGCATTTCAATAAATGTATAATGTAGCACGTGTTGGCTTGGCTACCGTAGATTCAAACAGCGCCAGCTATAGCTGGCCAGGCGCTAGCGAGAGTATCCAAACATAATTTTACCGAGTGTTACATTACACATGCTGTCAGGCCGACAGTTCACTACTACTAGTGCACTGGCAAAAGGGCATTGTTGTGCCAATGAAAGACCGTGCGTTTAAAAAATTAAATTTATTTCCCAAAACTGTTAACTGCTGCAGACAGATTTTCTGGCAATCTTTCAATGCCAATTTTTGGTTTTGGAGGATCTGGTGAGTTGGGTAACGTGAGTCATGAGATCGAGAGCAGTCCTCTGAACTGGAACACTATAAAACTGTCATGGATGCTTTGCATGCAGTAGGAAAAAAAGCTGGAGGTAGGTAAGGCTCCGGCCATGTTGGGCTTCGAACCCAATAAGGCTGAATATTTTTTTCTGGGCGCTCTACATGTTGCTGTGATGCAATTTCAGGCATCCTCGTTTTCTTCTTCCTTCGTCTTTTTCTGTTAATTTTTATTTACTGCAAAAAGGGAGTTGTGTGCGCCCCAACCCCCCTGGATCTGCCCCTGGTAGTGGTGGGACCTGGTGACTACCTGCAAGGGCGGAAATCTCTCATCGATCGTGGGAGGGACATCCATTTACGCTTTTTTGTGCACACCGTGTTAATTATCTAATTCCATTTATAAAAACTCAAAAGGGAAAATCTTCGATTCATCAATTCCTTTAGTGTTTTGTTTTGCTTAAAACATGGAGGGGACATTTGACATTGTGTCCCCCCGTACCAAATTCATGCGGGGGACGTGTCCCCCCACCCCCCGGGATTTCCGCCCATGACTACACGGTCACAGACTTTAGTCTGGTGGTACATTTATATGTAATTCAGTGAAAGTTAGACTAGGAATGATCTGGTTAATTCTATCTGGGCTTGGATGGGAAAAAGCTATCTTGAGTACTCCAGCCGTATCACTCATGACATCTGGAAATTTATGATTCAGGGTCGGAGTTCCATGTACTCCAGCCACAGCGCTTGTGATACAGTACAAACCACTTTGTCTAGCCCCCCTCCCCAAATAAATGTGATGTAGGACGATGGACGTCGATCCGCTTATTGGCCAGAGTTTCAAGTTCAAGAAGCTTTTTTTTCCGGTAAAAATATGTTCAACTCTGATAGGCTCTCGCTTTTCCCAAGATTGGCTACTATTGTGTGCCAAATACTTGAAAATGCGCTCTACTTGTGTACGGGGTTTTTGACTCCCAAAGTGAAAGAGCAGTAGCAAACATTAAAAGGTGACATCACTTGCAAGGATCTAATGCCTTAACCCCCCCCCCACAAAAAAAATTGCTTCTAGAACCGTGTTTGTCGTAACATTTAGAAATTTGCGATTAAGAGGTGGAGTTACTCAAGTCACTACATGTATTAAACCGAAGTGAGTGCATGTTAGATTTAGAAATTTTTAAAGTTTAAAATTCTGTACGTCACAACATGAGAGTATGTGGTCACAGTTAAAAGACACTGAATCTTTACGATTTTGAAACACAGGACAGTTTTTGGCGCCAGAAAATGTAGCAGTTTTTGAGCACTCAGGCACCCCCTCCACTCCCAAAGGTCAAATCATCTGTAAACAAAATGCAAATGTGGCCTACTCCTAGTGTGAAAAGGTTATATCATGCATTATTGTGACACCATTGTCTTGATTTTTTTGGGCCATAATGTAATTGTGTTCAAATAAAAATTGAATGAGAAATTTATTGATGTGCTACATGTGACATTGTAACAAACAATATTCCTTTGTTTCTTTTATCATTTGTTTAAAAATTTTAGCTGCTCAATCTAATATTTCATAGACATGAAAATGAAGTAAATTTAATCCTTGTTTAGCAAATTATCAAGTTATTAACATTATTCCCATGTTCACAAAGCGCTTTCTAAATAGTTCAATCTTGCTTCTTTTCTTCCTTTTTTAAAACTGAATTCCTGCATATTCCTTCCTTCCACCCAGCACACCTGCTATTACGATCGCTGGGAGCCTCAACGCTTTGTAGGAGTAAGGCTGGTGCCGCGCCTCTCTTGCTATCACAGCAGAGACGTCATTATGCCGATCCTGGAAAGTATATCCAGGTTGAAAGAGACATTGTCTGTGAAGGTACAATGAATGGAAGAAGAGGGAGAAAAAAAATCTTAGTTGCTTTGGCCATGGTTCAGTGATGTAAGTGCAGTGAAACTGCACAGGAGTAGCTGCCCGCATAGGCCTTTTTTTTTTTTTTCACGGGTATTGAAAGAATATAGCTTGTGTATGATGGTGCAGGATTCCGGGGGGGGGGGGTGCTACACAGGTGTCTACCTCCCCACCCAGTGCAATATTAACATTATCACAATCATTACCATTCGGGAGAGAATTTATGTTAGCTGTTAAAAGTCCTGAAAAATCACAGTATTTTGGGGGGGTTGTCATTGTTACGGCCGTGCATGTTTCTGTTTTTCTCCATTTCCCAACATCTTACCCCCTGTGGTTGGCTCAGTACAGATATTGCCATCGTGAAGATGAACAAGAAACCAGTGAACAGCATGTGTGGAGACTTCATGAGAGAGTTGAGCGTCACACTGGAGAAACTGCGAAATAACGAGACCTACCGAGGTGCCATTCTTACATCTGTAAGTCCCCCCCCCCAAAAAAAAGAAAACACCTCACTCCAGGAGGCATCTTGGATCTCAGCATTACAGTGACAAATTTTGTCATCTTCCAAATTTGGCTCAGTCAGACACAGCATTGTGGAATTATGGCCGTGAGATTTCACCTTAGCATAGTGCAGATCAGCATTTTCCTGTGAATACTGCTTAGTCGCTGGAAAGCTTATTTAGAGGTTTGGTCTTTTATAAACAAAATATTTACCCCAAAATGATAATTGGAGTCTGCATCTTCTTCGGCTACGTCTTGACTCGCTGAACGTCTTGCTGATGTATTTACAGTAAATAATTATTATACTGGTTAACAAAATGTGTGCACCCACGGGAATAGTCACCGTAAGGAGCAAACACTACCAAGTCAGATCCTCTCTCCGTATCCGGACACTAGTTGAACTAAAAATGCCTGCTAAAATACAGGCTGGGGCACAAAAACTGTCTTCTGGCTCTGCGCTGCGAAGGAGTGGTGTGATTCTGTTTTGTTTAAATAGCGCTTTCAGCTACTCGGGCTATTTACACCAATATCTATACGTTTATTAGTAACCTTTATTAGCTTCACATTAAGGAGTTAGGAAGAAGGTCCAGTTTTAGAGGCAGGAGGAAACTGGAGTAACCAGAGAAAACCTGCGAGAGAGAGAGTATGGACTGGAAACCAAATGCACTTAAAGCCCGGGCCAAGCCGGGACTCGAACCCGGGCCTCAATGGTGCAAAGCGAGGAAAGAGCTGCTAGGCTAACCCGCTCCCCCTGGTGTGATGCTGCCTGCACTCATGGTTTTTATGCTGCCCAGTCCATTGAATTTGATGGCAGGGCAAATTAAAGCTCGTTACTCGTCAGGACTTGAATGTCTACCACATGCCAACAGTATTCTGTTAAGCTGACTTGCCAAGATGGCAACGTGTGTCGGTATACTTTCAAAATACAGCCAAATGTTCAAGACGCTCGACGGTAAAATACAGTACCACCTTCATACATCATATTGATCACTGCAACCACATATTTATATCACTCCAAGGTCCCCCCTCCAAGGGACAAAAAAATTGTGACAACAGTTCATACACAGTGGTCAAGTTTATTGTAACACACCGTCTGCCTCCCTAGGTTTCCCAGACCTTTTTGTGTGCCTACTAAACTAATGCTGGGAGAACTGTGTACATGCATGTTGGCCATGGGAGGCTTAGAGGGAAAGGTTGGCACCTTAACCAGTCAGCTGTCCTTAGGAATATAGATAGCTGGATGATGTGAACTCCGCCCCCTGTGTGCTGTGGTAAAGAATCAGCCGAAGCATATCCTTAACTGTGGGTCAAGCAACCAACCTTCTTTTTTTTGTTCTTGCCTCTTTTAGGCTAAGCCTGGTATTTTCTCGGCAGGCCTTGACATCAATGAGATGTACCAGAGGTCAACTGACCACATCAGCGTGTTCTGGAGAACGATTCACGAATTCTGGCTCGGGCTGTATGGAACGGATCTGGCAATGGTTGCCGCCATTAATGTAAGTTTCTTCGTTGGATCTTGTGATATGTTTGAAAAGAGTATACGCTTTGTAGAACTTGTGAAAACAAATGAGGGAAAACCTACCTAGTCCTCATTCTAGGGGATTTGATCACACCGGGGACAAAAGCTCTCCACCACCGCAGCGATGAGCCACACAGCACCACTGCACGCTAATCTGGCCCCTATTGAAAAGAGGTCAGCAGTGCACTGAGCCAGGTTCATGAACGAAAGAAAGTTACCTAACACCGCACAATCTGGGCTCTTTTTACAAGGCTGCAGGCCTGGCTGAAATACTCGGACGTCATTGGAGGTCACCTGTCAACTTAGAGTAGTGCCTAAAGATTACTTTGTGTGGCTATAAACGACTGTTAAATGGAATGAATTTTTGAAGAATTTTGAAAACGGAAAAAATGATAATTATGCCAGCCCAGCATCATCAACATTGAATAATGCCCCGGCATGAAGTGGTTAATATGTCCATTACTCTCGGGGTACTTGAATTGGAAATCAGGCCTTCTAGATATGGATCCCAAAATAACCTCTAGTCACTCGGCACTAATTAAGAGGTACACCAGCTGAAAATGGAATGGCATATTTACAGTGGTGTTTATACTGCATGGTGGTATCACTCTCTTTTTCAGGGCCATGCCCCTGCCGGTGGGTGTCTGATGGCACTGAGCTGTGATTACAGGATCATGTCACAGGGTGACTACATAATAGGACTCAATGAAACGCAATTGGTGAGGACTTTTTTGGGTCTGTGATAAGCAGCATTCGAAAAGTGATGTGAGATTGTGCATTTGAACGATTTAAACCTGTCAAAAACTGGGAAACAGCAGTCATTAGATCAAAAGGGAAAGAGGGAGGTCTTACAGCAGTGAAGGTCGTTAGGAAGTTTCCTTTTTATCTCAGGCTGTAAGCGTACACATGGCCATCCAGATAGAACGGAGCTCACGATATCACTACACCAAGTACCCTGCATATGAAGTAATTACTGAGGATTGACGGATCCCAGAAACTGGTGAAGATTTCTACTTCTCTGCCAATTTCTGCTCCCTTCCAGTTGAAAATAATTGGTCTAGAGTGACGTGTCACATTTCATTCTCAGATGAGTCAATGCGTGAGCTTGACCTTGACTTTGCCTCGTTTACATTTGTCCAAGTCACTGTGGCCTTTTCTCAGTTGCAGCCCAACTGTAACTTTGGCTAAACTTGCGGTTCGTCTCTGCCAACAGGTTCATCATATCGTATGCTCCACAATCAGTTTCAAGTACATGTTTTTTTGCTGTTTGTTCTGCACGAGCATTCTCCAAACCATGGCTTTGTCATATGCTGTCGCGTTAGGGGACTGAATTCATGCAAACTAAAATCTGAAATCAATGAGGGAATGAAGATGAGATTCGGAAAACTGCGGAGTGCCTTCTTACAATTGGTAAAGTGAAATGTTTAACCACTCTCTGCCCCATCTTCAAGATCACTGAATCTTTATCAAAAATGCCTCTGTGTTTCGGTGTCATTTTTCCCCTGCAGGGCATCTTACCACCGTTCTGGTTACAAGAGTTGATGGCCCGAGCCTGTGGAGATAGAGAGGCAGAGATGGGATTGCAACTGGGTAATTTTTAAATTTTTGTGGGGGGGGGTTGAAAATACCATTTTCAAGGAAGTGGTTCAACTAAAACTTCCCCCAAACTGAGAGTGATTTGTTGGCCCTCTGGAAACACCAACAAAATATGGACAGTTTTGACGGCGTCCATGTGGCATTGTTATGTGATTTCCACTACTGCAGAACAGTGGCTAGAAGCCAGTGTGTGATTCCGTTACGGAGTAATGATGCACGTCTCTTAAATTATCATACCTTCAAAACTTAGAATTCCCCCCCCCATCACTTCATCGCTTGTCGCCATGAAATTGTTTTCATCCATATGTTGACTAACTGTGATCTTATTGTTATTTTCCTGGTGCTGTATTCACCAAAGCATTTCATGGTTACCAAAGTCGATGTGCAAGTCAATAATAAAGCATTTTCCAGGGATAAAATGTCAGGAGCATGCTGTTAGGGTTGAGTCAATTTAAATAATTCACAATTCAAATATTCAACTTTTAATTCGATCGAATATCCAAATACTTGGTCGGACTGACTGGCTGATTGTTGAACGAACCATTTACTGAATCAGTTGCAATAACGCACCTAAATGTACATTATAATCACTACAACAGCTTCTCACGTCTTGGAGTATCTCCAGCCAAAACTCCATTAAAACAAAAGAAATTTCTCCCTTTTCTTGAATTTAAATATTCAAATTTGAAAAGTGAGATGCAAATGTTCCACAATCGATAATAGTTGGACGTTCAGCACAGCCCAACATGCTGTATTGTGATTTACTCTTTTCTGCATTTTTTTTGGCAAGAGGTTTGAAATTGAGGGACCATGGGAGAGGGGATTCTGCTGTAGAGCGGTGTTCCATTTGATGGGTCTTTTCTGCTTACTGAAACGAAAGCATGTCTGTTACTTGCAACTGGTCTTGTGACTAGTCTTGTGAGTGGTTTTGACTACAGCACATGCAGAGCTAGTAATGATGATAGACTGATGTTAATGATGCTGAAATTTTTACCACAAAATACTTTTATCCTTTCAAATGTTGACTGAAATGAATTAGGTATGGCTGTATTACAGCCTTACTAATCCCCTAAACAGACTTTCAACAATTCCCGATCTTGGTTTTGCCAGGCACACTGTACACCCCAGAGGAAGCATTGAAGATTGGCCTAGTGGATGAGGTTGCACCGTTGGACAGCGTTGTCGACAGGGCTCGGGAGCAAGTTATCAAATGGCTGAAAATACCAGGTATAAAGTCCAAATAACCACACATCGACAAACAGCATACAGCATCAGACCAACCACAAGGCATACAAGAAAAATGGAAATGCGCTCATTATTTTCCAGTTATTAAAGCAAATTGTGCATCCTGTTTGGGGTCTGGAGGAAAATGGGAAATTATTTCCTAAAACGACTGCCCAGATTTTTTCATCCATTGGGAAATTCTTATCTCCTGCAAGGTGATAGTTTTTAAAATACTGGTAGTTTCAACAAAAAAAATCAATTGGCAACTTATCCCTTGCCTAAGCCCCCACTGGATATGCCACAGTGTTTGGCCTCTGTAATTTTCAGATAACCACATTCCAGCTTAGTTAACAGACTGATTTCTCCAGTTTACTTTCTGAACGAAAGATTGATGGCAGCTTGATTTCAGTTTTCAAACACCGATATGCTTTGTTATGTGGACCTTCTATCCTCTGTCCCGTTTGTTTTCTGTTTCCCTGGTTTGTGGTTGTCCGTTTTCCTAGGGCTCTAGACACAGAACTCTAAAAAAAAAAAGCAGAGTTTTTGTAGTCAAACTGTCAGTCTTTCAGCCTGTTTGTCTTTCAACTATTTCAAAACCGTTTAATCTGATCCTTTGAAAGAATGCAAGACTTGAGCCACAGACCTGAAGCAACATGTGGGTATTTAAAAGTGTGTGATTTGAAGGTTCTCGTTGTTTTTTCAGATTATGCAAGGGTCGTCACCAAGGGTATGCAGAGGGGACCGCTCCTGAAGAAACTCCAGGCATCACAGGAAGAAGAAGTCGCATTCAATGCCGAGTTCATCCACAGGGAGTCCACCCAAGACGTCATTGAGAAGTATCTGATGAGCCTGAAGAAAAAGAAGAAGAAAGTTGACGGGCAGTAGCAGTGACGGCATGGACCTGTTGATGAACGCTTGCTGGGTTGTTGCTGTTGTTAAATCGCTGATGACTTTTCAACTCTCAGATGGCACAAGGACGATATTGATATGAAGTTAACTGTTATCTTCACTACTACCTTGAAGGGTAAGCGCCGTGTGTGGCCCAGATTGATGGCGTCCAGCTGCTGACTTCAAGTTGGTGCCTTGGAAACCATCCTAGATGGAAGTGTGGTTTTCAATGTACAAAAATCACCCTGGGCACAAACGGAGGCCAAGGTTGAAAGGACATGCCACCCTCTAGCCCGGTGTTTTCAACAGTTCTGTGCAAATGCCTAGCACCTGGGCCTGCAGTGTGGAGAGATTTTACATTATTGCGAGCAGAAATATACGTAAATCAGTAAAATCGTGAACGGCAATCTCAACATGAGATTGCAGAGTTTATTGAAACCTATATAGTTTATATTAATAGTTTTTAAGGTTATTATAAAAAAAGAAGGCCTGGCTTGGCAATCATGACCAGCTCATTACAATGTTAATGTACAAAATTAAAATCTGCAGGGACACTATTTTTTCGGTTTTCAAGTTTAAGTTATTATACCAACTACATTTTAAAGTATTGGCTTGAGAAACAACTTTTTGTTAAGAAGGTTGTTAGTGTAAAGGGACAGGGAGTCAAGAAATAATAATTACATTGACAAATTGATTGAGATAATTTTTATATTTGAAATACACATGAAATTAACTGTACTCTTGTCCATTTATCAATTGCACTTGAGGGAAAAGGACTTTCTATTCTTTAATAAATGCAAGATTTTAAAACCCGATTAGTTGCATTCAGTATTCCATTTATGTAAGCCTTGTCCTTCAATATCTCTGCGTCCTGTAAAAATATATACACTCTTGTCAGAGGCATATTATTCTGTCCTGTTTGAATATGAAATGATGAACAAATTGAAAGCCCAGTTAAAACCCCTTTTGACCGCGAATTGGGCGTGTTTTCGAAAGGAATGTATGTATGAATACATTTTTCCATGCAGGAGATCTACGAAGTATGATGCGAAATTTCGTTCATAATTATTTGTGGCTGCGAGGAAAGTGCAGTGGGCATGGTGCTGAAGGACAAGTCCTGCTCTGCATAATTACAGATTCCCACTGCGGAATCACAGAGGACTGCACACATGCGCACGTGTGGAGGGTTCCAACACCACACCCATTAAATGTGACCTCCACTTAAAACACGTGCCGTGAATGGGCGCTCACGTACAAAAGTCCAGTTGTTGTCGATACGGGTCACTGATTTTGTTTTCAAACCTAAACAGAAGCAAAGTAAATCATGCTTGGCATACCAAGCAAAACACGACATTCCCGTGTACCGACTCGGAGTAGGCCTACGACAGTGCTCTATTTATTACTAGCTAGACGTGGGATGATTTCTATGCACACGTAGTGAGTAATTTATATAGAAAAGTCATGCACACTCTTCCTTGCTAGTGAAGAATACATTCATTTGTTTTCGACTTCGTTGACTATCTTTTTGAGTGTCGTAAAACAGCTTAGGCCTAATCTTTTGGAACACGTCGACAACAATCATGGAAAGTACAAGTGAGTAGGATTTTTCACTGATGTTTTAGGAATGCTGTTGCTGTAGTGAACAAACTCAGTCACGTTCATAATTGTGCGTCAAGGAGATTGTATGGTGATTGTTTTGCGTCGGGTTCTCATTCGCTTGTTTGTAAGCAACATTTAGTTGGGCCTGTAAACTCTGCCGTGCATACACTCCGCGATGATTTGCCTGCATGTACAGTAGGTCCTATGCAAGGTGCTAGACGCGGCCATTTGAAAAATGGGGAGGGGGGTACAATTTATCGGGCCGGTATATGGGCATGGGCGTCGCCAAGGACTTTTTCTAAGCATCCACATTCTAAGGAAGGGGGGCAAGGCACTTTTGCCCATTGGGTGGGGAATTTATGAGAATAGATAATAATTTATGATAAATCCATTAAAGGGCGGAGGGGCGATATTTTTTAAGCAAATCTGCGACTTTCATCCCATTTCTGTTTACTCTTTTTTTCCCCAACTGTTTTTAATGTTCCCCATTTTTCGGGGGGGGGGCAGGGCTCCCTCTTGCCCTCCCCTCCCGACGCCTATGTACATGTATATGAGCCATTGACTGCTCGTGTGAAGGGAAGCAGCGCCACCCCAACTAATGGATCAATCGCATCTCTCCATTTCTGTGTAAATAAAAATATGTTCGTACGAGATCGCAGCTTTTGCAGAATGAGCCAGTTCGGTATTCCAACAGCGCATGCCTGGTACGAGGCTTTACGCGCGACAGTCTGTCCTATCCACAGCTATTGGAAGAATTTTGAAAGGTACGAGTAGCGATATTCATCGCTTCGTCAGTTTTTTTCCGTTTGATGTTTTTTATTCTTTCGATATCTATGGTCCTATTAATGCAGCCATACGCTGACTCGTGCGCTTTGTTTCCCGAAAGACTATGGCTTTTTCAAATACCGAACTGGGCTCATTTCCTTGTGAGACAAGTGCACTTTTATGCGGGACATGAAGTTAGTATTACGATCGTTAACAAGTGTTTTTTGTCAAATTCCTTCTGAAAACTCTAAGGCCGACTGAGTGGAATTTCAAACGGAACACAAAGGCACGTCACTGTTGAAAAGGACAAAGTTCTGAAAGGTAGGTACAGTAGCGATAATCCTTCGCTTTGTCAGTTCTTTTCTGTACTAGGTTGTTTTGTTTTGTTTTGCTTATTTGTTGGGTTTTTATTTCGGCTTGTTGGTTGTTTTGGATTTGATTTTTGTGGGAACGGATTTTTAGTGCGATATTTTGTTTGATATCGCAAAGTACCCACTGTACTATGTATTGGTCTCTTAGTATAATCTTTGAAATCAAAGATAAACATTTACCAAATTATTTACTTTTCAAAAATCATTACACCCAGCCACATACCTAACACACATGAAAAGTTACTGGCTGGCTTTCATTTTTTTTTCTTTCCAAAGTTGCAGAAATGTCGGGACTTTATTTGTATTGCAAGTACTTAAATCACAACGTACGTTGACAGTTTCTTGACCTTCCAAAATGTTTTGAATGCGACTATCGGATTTTGGAAACATCCCAGAATGTCTCAGAATTTGTAACCAAATGCCTTTTGGTTTAAATTACAGTTTTTCTCTATTCCATCATAAAATAAATCTGAACTGATCACTTGCTGTCTTTTTGTATTGCGTTATGTTGTGTTACGTTCTCAGTGTTACATTGCGTTTATCTTTTTCATTCCGTCTTGGTCATTCCGTCTTGAAGAATGTGCGCCTCGCTCGTAGCGAAAACGCCAGAGTACGGAAAAGGGAAATGCATGAAAGGTTGACCATGCATAAGTTTTCTGGCCGCTGTAAAATTAATTATGGCAACCTTTTTGACCCTTATCGACTTTCAACCCTTTTCTCTTCAGATGTGGCAGTTATTAGCCTTAATCGCAGCCCGTCAAACCTCCTCAACCGAAAGCTTCTCCGCGAGTTAATCGCGATCATAGATGACATCGAAGCAAATAAAAGTTATAGAGGCGCTATTCTGACATCAGTGAGTTCTGTAGTCTTTTTTCAAGATTGTGCTTCGATTTTGATGGCAGCATCCAAGAAAATGCTGTCGTCTGAAGCCATTGCAAATTATCGGAACCTTGTGTGACGATTCGACATTTCCATCTTACTTCCATTTTACTTCCATTTTATACATTCACAATATTTTGAATCAAGATTAAGTGGGTAGCCGCATTTAAGAAGGATTAAGTGTATTTTTCCGCATTTTTTCAGAACGATGATTTATATTTTTGGGCCTGCAGCCTTATCAACATCTTCTCCGACGAGAAGAGTAGCTTCCAACTCACTTCTTATCCAGGGTTTTCCGAGCTGTTTTATTGCCTAATCTGCATGGATTTGCCAACCAAATAGAGTCCCATCAGTGAAATGAACATTTTCATGAAACAATTTTCCTACTTAATTCTATTACTAATCGGCTGAAATAATCAATTACAGCTTACTTGTTTCCTTATTAACACCTTTGAAGTCGGTTACCAGTGTGTTCTCCAGCGGCCTAGATGTGGTTGAACTTCACCAGAAGAGCTTCGATCAGTTCAGGGATTTCTGGAGCTCACTGCAGGATCTCTGGGTCCGGTTATATCTCTCAAGACTCGTCACTATTGCTGCCATCAATGTAAGTTACCCAAGGCGTAAAAAACATCTTGAAGGACTCCAAACTCTGCTGTGGTTGGTCAGACGGTTGTGACAAGTCAAGTCTGGTCACAAATCGGGCCACAACTATTGAAGTACAGGGCAAACATCAGGACACCGACATATTTTAACAGAATAGCTTGTGGCCTGGCTTAAGACTAGATTGGAAGCCTTTGACATGCAAATCTTTCTGCCGTTCCTTTTGGGGTCCTCTGGGGACTAATAAATAAATAACGAAAATGAAGACCTCCCCTGAAACAGGACAAATGGCTGAAACTCAAAACTGTTCACTGTAAGTGCTCATTTAGAAACCTGTCTATACTCCCCGGTTCCAAATTAGCCATTTTAATGGCTCCGTTTGGCCTACATCATGGCTTTTTCATCGGAAGCGTACAGTTTTACAGTGTAACATTGTTAAAAATAATTTAAGCAACGCCGTTTTAAGCAGGGCACATGGAAAACCTCGTTTGACATTTTTGTCTTAAACAAACGTCAATTTTTCTGTTTAACATTATATTAAGTATGTTCCTCGCCCGGGATGTTCAAAATTTAAACAACTAGGGTGACATTTTAAAGAAGTTTTATCATATGCCCTGCTTGAGTTTGTTTAGATTTATTATTTTAGCAGTATAATATACTTTTTCAAGTTCCTCCAATGCGAAGCCATTTTTTGTCAGTAAACGGCACGAAAATGAGATCAAGTTCGATGTGTAATTCAGGAGTGTGTCTTGTGGGAAGGGAAGCTTTGCCCCGAACACATTGCTCCTTTTTTTAAAGGAATTATAGTGAAAGTCTATGCCTTTGCAACGGTTTACTCACTCCTATACCAACATTCCTTTGGGAGAGGGTTGATTCTTTTACGGATATAAAAGAAACAAAAATTGGACAATTATTTGAAACAACAATCTCTATCTTGTCCTTCCCTTGAACTCACATCCTGGGCAACAGACATGCCAATGAATTATGGATCATCCAGTCATTCAAATTGCTGCCACATGAGGTGAACATGTACGTACAGAAAGTTAACAGTGGCGGTAATGATTGGATTTAATTGAATGAACAGGGCACAGCGGTAGCTGGGGGCTGTCTGCTTGCCATGAGTTGCGACTACCGCATCATGGCCAAGGGACCTTATTCCATCGGTCTGCCGGAGAATGTCATTGTAAGTGCACGTGAACCCGCCACGTCAGCATAATTTTGGTTAATGTCCAACCCAACAAACACAAAATAATGTCTGTTTATCTCATCTAAATCCTCCAAGAAGGTCTTTGCAAATTAGACCTAGTCGTGGACAACATAACATGGATTAACAAAATTGAAGCAAAGGTGAAGAAACTGAAGATAAGACTGGTTTAAACATTTCATAAATTCATTCCTAACATCCCACTTGCAGACTATTCCAAACTTGAAATAGAATTCAACTTCAAAAATGAAAAGATTGTTTCTTTGTTGCTCAAGAATACAGCTACATCCCATCCAAATGAAAAGTATTAAAATCTTATATATATTTTTTTAGTGTTCCCGTTGTAAGAATTGGAATAAAAGCATATACCTGAGAATGGTATTTGAACGCTCTTGTTTAAAAGGCTGACATATACATTTGTATTCAACAAACATAAATGTATATCAGTTTTAGTCAAGACTGGTAATCACTTTTGGATGAAGTTTAAATTCCGATTGTTTCCTGCAGGGTCTGGTCAATTCAGTGTGGGTGTACGAGATGTTTGCTCGTTTGGTCGGTCACAGACAAGCAGAAATGAGCCTCCAACTTGGTAAGATGAGACTTGGCGACTTTGATAGCATTTGATTGCTAAGCGTCACTTTAAGTTTGGCGAACGTGGGAGTTACCTGCATGCAATAGGCCTAAATGAACGCAAAGACTAATAACGGCTAATAATTAAGAAAGAAAAAACATGAAAACTGTAAGAAGGGGCCGGTAGCGGATAGAAATAATGACAGGTGAGATTGCACACCCCGTGACGCCAATTATAAATTATAAAGGTAAAGCAATCATATAGTCTCCAAAGTTCACAAGAGGAAACTTGCCAGGTAACTTTTAAATCCCGAATCCCTCTGTTCTGTACAGGTACTGAATACACATTGAAAGAGGCAGCGGAAATAAAGTTGGTTGATGAAGTCGTTCACCCGAAGAAGCTAATGGAAGCAACTAGAGAGGAGATGTCCAAATGGCTTCGAATACCTGGTAAAGATTTTTTTTTCACCGTAAAAATGCTAGCTTTAGTCTTCTTTTGATTTTGCTACCACAGTTTGACCAAGTAAGTGACTACAATCAATAGAGGGAGCTACAGCAAAATAAACCCCAGTGCTCAAACTCAAACCAAAATCGACATTCAGAAAAAAAACTCAAGTCCCAGCTGCGGTGATGGGACATTCGTTGCAGTTCATGGGCACTTTACGTAATCATTCCTCAAAGTGCTGGCTGCAGACATGTATGTTTGCGGAGGGCAAAAATAGTTTGGGATGAAGAAACATTTTCCAAGGCTTTTCAGCCGCGGCTGAGAGGGTGAAGAAGCATTTTACAAGAGGCAAACTGAAGGCCTGGCCACAACCTGAATCCTAACCCATCCATCCAAAAACCCCAAACCGTATCCTCAACCAAACTTTAACTTAAGCCTATGATCCCTCGTTATCCCTTGCTGGCTGGGACCACTCCCACCTGATAATTTAGGCAATTTTCCCACCCAGGGCTAAATTATCCAATAGGCACAGATATGCACATGCCTTAGGCTCACGCAAGGTTCGAGGGCCTCAGAACGTTTTCTCTTTCTCTCTGGACTGCTGATTTTCTGAAAGCTTGAAACAAGAATGCTCATGGTTTATGAGTCTACAGCTTGGCATTAACTCGGAGTGCAAGGCTCCAGCTTTAAGTACTTGGGGGCGGAGTAGGGAATAGGAATCACTGGTGCCCATGGCCTAGGAAATTTTACCACCCACGACGACCTTAAACCCCCCCCCTTTCCGGATTCCTCCTATCATCTCGTTCAGATGTTTCCCGCGTTAGAACCAAGCAAATGATCCGCGAGCCCGTGGTCATGACGCTTCAGGCTAGCCCAGAGGGCGATACACAGAGCATGTACAGCTACATCAGTCAAGATGTGGTGCAGGAGACGCTGGAGGGCGTGCTCAAGAAATTCAAGATGCTGGACGCGTCGGCTAAAAAGTAAACCGAAACGCTTCCCACAAGATTTTTCTTTTTTTTAGATTTGAGCTGCTCTGTTCAGGGCCAGAATCCCGCATTTTCCCTCCCCCATGAAAGTTTCACTGAAATTTTGTATTTTAAATTTTGAAAAGGCTTGGATCTGTTATTCTCTCTAAACGTTCTGATTTTCAATCAACCTGGTTTGCTGTTACAATAGAACAGTGTTTAGCACAGTTGCTCCTTAGGTTTTTCTCGTTTGTTTGTTTTGCTTGTTTGTTGGGGTGTTGGGTGTTTGTTTGTTGGGTTGTTGGGGTGTTTGTTTGTTTGTTTGTTTGTTTTGTTGGACCCCAGGCAGAACTGCCTGTATGCAATACACAACATACATCAAATGTAGAAATCAGAATGGTCCTTGTTATATTTTTAGTGTTTGATCCCCACTGTGACCACGTGATTTTCTTCCACCCGATTTTCCAACTTTTTCGGGATAATAAATATTACCTGTTAGTTAACGGGTTCAAGTTTTACTTCGTTTTTTTCCCGAAAACCGCCCACCTTAGGTGGGATTTAAAATTGAGACATTTAATGTAAATCGATTTTAATAAAAAGATTATTTAGCTTCATAGACATTAGTTTTATATGTACATGTATATAAATGACTGAAGGTGGAAGTTTAGTTTGTAATATATCTCAAAATGAAAAAAACATAGCTTGCATACTTCGAAAATAAATCCAAACAAAAAACGCGCGTTGTTCTGTTCTCATCGTTGAAAAGAAGGCCTGTATCAATGTAAACTGTCTTCCACTGTTGTTCCGTGACTTGTAAATTAATCTTCTAGAGTCAGTAGGCAAAACAAGTGTACGTAGAATACGAACACCCCTGGCTTACCCCCGCTTACATTTTTTCTGATATAAAAGACGTGCAATAGATGGAGCGATTAAACTTTCATAAATGCAAAACTGACAGTGACTGATTGTCTTACTCCATGTGACGTGAAAAAAAATAAAAGTTTATTTTCCGAGTTGAGATCATCTTGGGGGTTGTTCCTTGCTTTCCAGCGTGCAAGAAGTTTTGTGTTGTCCTACTATTAGTGTCTTCAGCCCTGCGCGACATGTTGCCTGTTTTGACAAGGAGTACAAGACGGTATCCCCGCATTTGAATTAAATGACAGATGAGAAATGTTTGGTCCTCGTTCGCAAGAAAAAGTTCCCATGCTTCTGAACTACTCGGCCTTGCCTTTGAGGACTCTTGGGGCCTTCCGTGCATTTGTCCTGTTTGTAGACATGAAATATACATTTAACTAATTTTACTCAGGTACAGGTAATCCACGAGCATGTTTCAGTGCTATATTGTTACAGGCAAAGAGTCCCCGAATTGCCCGCGCGGACCGAATTGCGATTTTTATGTCGTCCGATTCTCTGCTACATACAATAATTTTTTTACAGAGGCGGGGACCAGGCGGTCGGCCTGTTATATCAGTGAACAAGTCTTGAGTGAGACTATTTGACGATTACTGATGATGTTCCCCGGTAACCTCTGCACAAAATACATACTGGGTACCAGGTAAAAATCGAGCATGGCGATTAACCAATGATTGTCACTCCAACTTGGTTCTCTTGCGGAGTGTTCGCTGGTAAGACGGCGCCTACATCCCCAACCATTAGCACGCGAAGCTATTTACGAAATTACAACACTGCATTTATAAGGGTTAGATCAATCTTTTAATTCTTTTTTTTTTAATTTGACACTCATTAAAAGATGAAATTTATATTGATTTCCAAATTCAAAATTAATCAATCCAGAGTTAACTTGAATACAATTTATTTGTTTAAATCCTTGGCAAGCGTGAATGCAATCAGAAAATTAATGTATACGCAACATTAAACGCCGATTTACTAATTTAAATATAGTTGCATTGCGTGTGTGAGATACAATGTAGCAGGGAAATGAGATGTAATTTTCCTAAGGGCGAATTCCGATATTCAAATAACAAAGCACTTGAGAGAATTAAACCATGCACATTCACTGTAACACTTCAAACGTAATTTTTGAACAGCCAAGGAACGGTGGACGTATAACAGATGTTAAATTAATATCTTCCTATTAATCTGGTGACGTACAAACCTTATGACTCTTAATCATAAGCCTACTACAACAAATTCTACATAGAACACAGAGAGTAGGTGTAACATATCAAATACGTCATTATGGCAGAGATACTGTATACATGTAATTGGAATTCTGCACCTGTAATTTGTGGCGACTACAAAATAGCTCTACGAGTTTGGATGTTTTAGCAGCTCTTGCGGTAAACCATTTCACATCTTTTGCTACATTATATCACACCAATCTTTGGGTGAGTACCATTATTGAAGATTATGTCCTGTGTAAAAAATTCAGCCAACTAGTGACAACCTCGTGTTCTTATGTTTTTCGATTCACAAAAATATGGTGGCGGACACTTTGAACAAATCGAGTCAACATTCTGATCCACGAATCTACGATCAGAAATATAAATGCACTGCTATACAATTTACAGTCCAGTGGCGTAAATCTGTGCAGGGGACTGGGGAAATGGGGGATAACTTCAGTCGAATCATTGCCCTGCGCCGTGGAAATTCGAATGGGGGGGGGCTGGACACCATACGACACTAGGGGGCGTTGTTCATAATACTTCTACACACTTGGACCCCTTGACCTTACATAAAAATGGCGTATTTACAGCTTTTGTACTTTTTCTTCCATATTTGGTATTATTGAAATCATTTTGGTTGTTTGAAAAAATTACTTCGAAAATCCACTTTTTGTGTAACCACGAAAATGTGTGTGTGGGGGGGATCCAACTGTCCATCCCCTTGGTCAAAAAGTAGGGGGATGTGTACTGCTCATCCCCGGGATCTACGTCTCTGATACACTATCTTGTTAAAGACCAAACAAACATCTCAGTTGTGAATATCATTCAGCGTAACGAAGAAAGCATACCATGGAATTTTATACAGCGTCCCGGATGTTTACATCAACACGCATGGTTGAAAAAGAGTAATTGCCTATGGAAAAAAAAACCCCACATGCTGAACAAGTTCGCTTGCTTTTCTCGTTTAGATCAGTATACTTGCTTTGGCCAGTCAATAAGATAACTTGGTTGTGCAATTGCAAAGCATATTAGACTTATTTTTAAAAAACAGCAAATTCGTGACAATTACATTTAAGGCTTTTTGTTTCTCAGCTCCCTGCAGTAAGATTATAAAAAAAATCCCCTCTTTTTAGGGTTCAAGGTTTCGTGCTAATAAACGCTTTTATTCGAGAATTGCAATGTGGAAAAGCCATCCACTCTGTTAAATTAAATTATGAATCTGTATCGAAAATGCTATCCATTTATTCTTACATCTGTAGTCAAATTAGTTCAAAGGCCTCAACGGCTATGCAGTTTACTTACAACAGTGTTTACGTACGTGGTCACTTGTTCATTTCGATTTGGCACCATCTTTTGCTTACAAAAATGAAAGCTGGTCAAATTCCGAGAAAAAAATGAAGCCGAAATTATTAAAAGTATTTAGCCATGAAAGAAAAGTTAAATTTCGTTTATAGTCCACGGGACACAATGATAATTCTACTGACTACAGGGTTTAATTTGTGGTTGTACAGACACTGACGAACAATGCATTCGACTTACATGCATATACCATATATTTTTCGACTCAAGTTTGAATACTACATTATTCAGTACCCAAAATCATCAAACATCAAATATTCAACTATAGTTCTACGGGTTGTATAAATATACGCTCATAATTCATGCATTTCACATAGAGCACTTTTATTGAAACGTCAATTTGTAATAATGGGTTTTTGCCATTACTTTGAGCTGGGTGTTTGTCTGAGAGCTTGTGAAAAGAATTCACAAGTATATTCAAGTGGGACTCGAACCCATGACCTTCTGTTTATTAGTGCAGACGGTTTGACCACTCGACCACCGAGCTTGCCGGGGTCGACTGTTCAGATGTATCAGAGGCACCGCAGATATCAATTTTCAATTAAAACTGAAGTATCTCCCTGACGCAAGTACACCTTTGAAACATAAAATGTCTTTTGCAAAAATATCACAGATATACAAGGTGCAATATGCATCCTTATTATGGCGTACCGGTGCCAGGGTCGAGCTTCAACCTCGGCCGAAACTGAATTTTCTTGGTTTGCACAGGTGGCACTAATATACTTGAAAACAGTAGCCTGAAATTATTGAAAGGTATCCAATATTCTTTAAAGATATTATCAATTTCTACAATATATTTGTAAAACAATTGAAGAGTTCAGACACTTTGTGTGATTTTTGTGAGATACTTCAAATTCCATTTCAAGATATCTCTGAACGATTTCAAGATATGTTTGAATTTACTTGAAATATCGAAATCCATTCTGAGATAAATGTTAAGACACTTTCAAGAGATCTCAAAATCTTCAAAATTATCTCTCAGTCGTTTCTGTATACGCGTCACATGAATGTAAAATTCAGCCGTGTCCGAATTACGTGGCTACGACCGAAATGTCCGTTTTATTATGTCAAATGGCTGCAGCCGTTGGGCCGTGGCTACCATAGATGCATGTGTCATTCGTAACCTTAGCCACGTAATTCGGGCACGCCAGATTTTATTCCCGGCTTTATCCTTTTCTGTGTAAATATTTCGCTACGCTACAAACCTTCCTTGCTGCTGAAGAGAAGTTGCAAGCCCTCCTCCTCACCGTTTCTTCCAATTATTTGCTAATTCATACTTCTAAGCTGAATGATCGACTAGCAGCACGGATACGTGTACGAGGTAATGATACTTATATAAGGCTACATTTAAAACTACATGTACTTTGAGGAGAAAAGTTTTGATTCTGAACTCGTGTTGACGTGGAGTTCCATACAAACTGCACGTCACTTTCATCCTGTTATTCGGCTCTCGATTCACGTGCATTTTTTTCAAAAGTGCAGACGTGAGTTGAAATCCTAATCTTGCTCTCTGGCTAAGTACGAGGCAACGTTGCCAGCTGTCGGGTACAGGCGGACCCAGAGCCCATCTTTTTTAAGGGGCGGCAAGAAATATAAACTCCTTTCAGCTGGTAGTCAGTAATTATTCTTTTACAAAAACATAATGTGCAGTCCCTCTATTGCAATTTTTAAAATGTAAACTGTGATTGCTTTTCTGGGGGTTGAGACTACATTTTGAGGCTTTTTACACGCTTTTGGTTAAAAGGGAAATTAAATACGGTAGACATTTTTTCTTTCTCTGACGTGGCTCCTTTTGAGGGCATGGTCTCTGGATCGGCCAGTGATCCCGAGTGCTTTAGAATGAAGAGAGCACCATCTAACCGAAAGTGGCCCCGCAGTTGCTACACGTGCGCTCCTTCATCATGAGGCAGCAGATGATGCCGAGAGGAAAGAAGCAGATGGCCAGGATGATGCCGCAGGCCGTGTAGCTGTCCGTCATGACGCCCACGTGGCAGGTGGGACAACCCCCGGTCATTACCACCTGCGTGGTCGCCGGCTGCTGTTGGACCGTCACCACGGTGGGCGGCTGCTGGTGGGCGGGGTAGCCCTGATGCTGGGGCGGGTAGCCGGCTGGGGAGCCAAACAAAACGAAAAACAGTTTTTTTTTGTTGAGCATGTCCCGTCCCAACTGCGGTATCTGTACCAAGTACATGTATACAGTTAAGGAGGTCCCAGCTATGGTACCGTATATCGTGTGCCAATGTGTGCCACAGAGGTTGTGCAAAGCAGCAATTTTTTCCGGTAAAAGATGGACCCTGGGTCCAAGCTCAATTCCGAACGCGACAGTGCGCCTGTGTACATGTACATCGACGGGCGCATGGCACTGCGTTGTATGTACGGTTCGCGCAAGGTAATGTCAAGTCATAAACATTGCTGCTTTGGTTCGCCGAGAGAGCCTTAGAGCAACCACATCAAGCAATGCAAATTTTTCCGGTAAAAGCTTTTTGTTCCACGGCGATGCACCTGAGTAGACCTTTTGTGCTACCATCCATGACAAAAGCAGTTACCGCAAAGATGGCTGCCATGTGCAATTTTCATTCCTATCAGCAATACGTCAGCAGAATCATGTTTTTGTTTATGATATGTTAGGCTGGCATATTTTTGATGAATTCTGTAAGGTGTGAGCAGCAAGAACCTGAAGAAAGTCGAAATATTTTCCACAGAAATTATTGCCCGCTCACTTGCAGTACTCTAACAGTTGGGACAGTCCTGGGCTATAGTGGGGGGCGTCATAAAGACATTTACCAAACGGTGGAAAACGTAATTTTTGGCGTCGGATGTTATCATATCATCAACCATCATACTTGCTGCCATACCCCAGTAATCATTGTCAGTGCCAACATGTTCACAAACATCATCCTCTTTGTGCTTTTCACGATAATCATCCCCATGGTCACCTCCATTACTGCAATCATCGCACCATAACCATCGTCACGCAACACTGTCGTTGCCCGACCTGGCGCTGCACCAAGTGGTTGCATAGACACAGTGGGCGTCTCCAGAAGGGAGTGGGCAAGCTCTTTCTGGAGGAGGGAGGGAGCGGGCTACGCTCAGCAGCAGCAAACTGACAAACATCGACGATGCAGGGGTCAGTCCCCAAGTATTTTCAAGCACGTTGGTGATTTTCTTCCTCTTCCCTCATCCTCCTTTTCGTTTTTCTGTTCTGATTTTTTTCTCTCTCTAATTTCTCTCAATTCTTCATTTTTCCCTTTTCTCCGGGAAAAAGAATATACTTTGCATAGCACTTTACCACATAAACTCTTTTTACTGAGCATGTACATTTTCTGTGATAAGGAGCCGTCCTATACAAACCTGATCAATGTAGAGGCAAACTCTCCGTCATGATATAAACACCATGCAAGGATCGTAAATTACGGTATGATGACTGACGTCAAATCCACCACCTGACTCCCTACATGACGTCACTTTTTGAAGTGGCAAGCGGTTATTAGACCCCCTATTTATGGCGCAGCCGAAAAGTTTATTAATTAAGGTCGAATTTGCAGGAAGGACTCGTCGGGATCCTAAATTTGTAGGGGTGAGTGTGTGTGTGTGTGTGGGGCGGGAAGTCTACGGTTTTGTCACAGTGTATATATCAAAGGATTGTGGTACAGAAGGAGCCTGGTGAAGGGAAAGTGCTTCCTTGGTTTGGACTTCTCCGTGAAACATTTTGGTGCATCTCTTGGAGGGAAATGCTCAGTGTACGTCTTCAAACTTGTCACAAATTACCATCTTTGGTGCAAACGTCACGGTCGGTTAATTTGCTCCGGTGCGGCAAACCTCTTGCGTGGCACGACTGGCGAGAATCGATGGACCCTGGGTCCAAGCTCAATTCCGAACGCGACAGTGCGCCTGTGTACATGTACATCGACGGGCGCATGGCACTGCGTTGTATCTACGGTTCGCGCAAGGTAATGTCAAGTCATGAACATTGCTGCTTTGGTTCGCCGAGAGAGCCTTAGAGCAACAACATCAAGCAATGCACGTATGGTCCGCCTGTGGCAAACTGTAACTCGGAATCGTTGGCAACCTCCGAACAGCTAATCGATTTATGATTTCCTGCGTGTTTGTGATTTCGGCTGGGCAAGGGCGCAGTCTCATGTTCAGTCGGATGATCTCGGCTACATACTCTCCACTTTCGTTCTAATTTACAGCCACCAGTTTTGGCCTGTGACAGCTGTATGGTCGTCCGGAATGTACTCTCAAGGTGTTGGCATTTTAGCTCAGTTCGGTTGGAACACGGAATTTCTTCAGCGAAAGAAAATAGTTGACGAGGCTTGGCGGCACATTTTCATGACTGCGACGTGGATATTGACGGCATTGAAATATCAAAGTCGCACAAAATGTACATTTTAAGTTGCCCGTTCATAGCTGCAAATCCAAACCGAATAAACCAATGATTAACAGTGAGTGAAAAATGAATAAACACCTTTTGATTTACACCTATGACAAGGTGGGAAGTAACCTGTTAAGATTATGTTTAGTCCTAAATCTATAACCGTCTAATTACCCTTTACTGGCGTTCATTTTTGTAGAGATGCAAGCAATAAAAAAGTCTAATTTAATCATCGATTTAAACTTCAGTTCATAAGGTGACCCTTTCTAATGTCAGCATGTTTTAAACGTTTTATACTATGGTCTCCTAGATCTGAAGCAAATGACTAAAATTGATGCTGGAACATTTTGAACCACGAATCCAGCAACTCCAATAGGTCTCAATCATGAAAACCGATCGACGTTGAAGCGTTATTGAACCAACGGTAAGTGCTTTAGTTACTGGAGCGCGTTCGTCCAGTTGGGGAAATGACGCAGCCATGTGAACGTGAATGGACGTCTTTGACATGACACATACTGAATATTGTGTCTCACAACGTGGCTCATGTGCAGATGGCAAAACCAATTTTAATTATAAGATAACAAATCGCCAAAGAATGTCCTGAGATGTCTCGGCCTATATTTATTCATTTCCACAAGAACTATAGGTTTACTAGACGTTTTGATTACCCTAAATTATCAATGAGACAAATTTAGTTTGAAAATGAACCACCACGGAAAACTCGAGTGAAATCTTGATGTATTGAAGTGAGTAAAATGCACGCAAATTTATCTTATCCAAACTTTTCAATCAATGGAGCACAAAAATAAAGATATGCACAGCAAATCATGATATCTTTTGCTGTCATTTGAAGAATTTATTCTCATACCGTAAGATTTTTTTAATAATTTCATTGAAACCAAATTAAATTGTGTGTTTTTTTACCTGGATGTTCTGAATTAAATAATATCTAGAGCTGTATTTTAATTATCAATTATCTTTTTCTTTAATCATCTAAAATGTCAGTTAAAGGGTCAAAACGTTTGTGCTGAATATCATTGTTTTTCAGGATGCAAATTTGAGATTAAATATGTTTAACGCAGGGTGACGACAACCACATAATGCAGCCTGCCTTTTCGGAGATCGTTGGCCCGTTGCTTATCAGGCACAGACGCTGTATCAACTAACGACGGTCACGATTTTTGCACCGCCTCTTGCCGGTAGTTTAACCAAGCCGCATTAATTAAAAATGTAGTCGGTGAGTACATGTCTGCAGCTAAAAAGCGTACATAAATACAAATAAATGAAAAAAAAGAATATAAAACATTAATTTTTATTGTGTTCATTGGTATTTCTTCTTTTTGGTAACATTTCCGACAAATTTGTAGGGAGCTTGCTTTTTTTTTCCTGATGTGATTTCATGATGAGTCTATGATGTGAACTCACTAAACCCAATAAGCATACCTCAGGGAATTCAACCTGACATGTCTTCACAAAATCAAGATTTAGCATTGAAACTATAATGTGTTTACAGGTTTAATATGAAAAAAGGAAAAAGGGTTTATTTCTATTCAGTAATTCGAAAAACTGTTGACTTTCTTTAATGTGTATACTCGTGTGTTCACGAATAAAAAGTCTGCTAAACATGAAATTTAACATTTGGCAACAATGGGTACTGAAGAACTTTTAGATTAAAAAAAAAACAAAAACAAAACAAAAACAAAAAACGGAAACTCCATGACAACAAAGCTACATGTACGTAGTTTATTTTGTAAATCCCTCTTCACTTCCAAAATTTATTCTAAGGCATGTATCTTGAGATCTTGCTTGCATTTTCCATGTAGGCCTATGTTAACTTCATTAGATATGACTCATGTGCACACAGTGCGTGCGTCATGGAGGTCATTACAAACAGCAGCAATAGACCGATTGCACCCGCAAACTCACGTGACCTTAGTGGATATCAAATGTCGACGAACATGGCGTTCTCCGATAGTAAAGTGTGCCATAAGTGTCATTTTCCTAAAAACAAAGCCGACAGTTGGTTCAGAACTCAGACTACTGATGCGCTGAGTGCTGTACCGAATATCGGCTTTATATTTTTGCAAAAATCACAACAATTTGCCATGCTTTTTGATGTTTGATACCAACTAAAGGTTACGTGACTTAACAAGCGCAATCGGTCTACTCAGGTACATGTTTTCTTGAAGAGGAAAGCCCCAGGTTATTCTCTTTTTCATAATGGCAACTGATCAGTAGCCTACCCCCCTCCCCCATACCATGCACATTCAGGTCACATATGACGGGTGGGTACCACATCTCATTATCGCCAGAAGGGCGACTTACAAACAGCGATATCGAGAAAGGTGAAGTAAGACATCTGCACATGAATACTTCAAGGCTGCCGACCTCCCGAAATATAAAAAACAGAAAATGAGACAACGTTGTGAATTTTGCTGATACTGAGGTAAAAAGGAAATGAAAGAAAATTGTGGAAGCGTAAGAGAGTCATTCTACAAATTTGAGGTACAAACGTGAAACGTTGTTGGTGTCCGTGTCACACGTGATCTGTGTGTAATTTGGCATGGTAATATCATTGAAATTGACTTTAAACCTCAATTATTTGTTTGGCAGGTAA
This sequence comes from Acanthaster planci, assembly GCF_001949145.1. The sequence continues at coordinate 2,120,073 of NW_019091416.1, forward strand.
TTTGCATGACAGTCACTCTTACTGCAAATTAAAGAATGTGTTCCAAAAGCTTACAAAATCATATTTCAGTTTTTGACAGGGACACACATTCAAACAATGGACCCCCAAATGTTTCTAATTTTTTTTAAGAATGACCCAACAGCTATTGAAGTAAACACAGAAGTGGTTTCGTAGCAAGGCACAGTTCGCCCATTTACACAAACGAACGGGTGTGGTGCAAAAAGACACGGAACACGATGCATGTATGTGTATACTGCATGTACAGCGGGAACCAATCGATCATGCATGTGCCAGTGAGTGTTTGTGACTCTCCACGATAACATAAGCGTTCCATTGCAGGAATAAAAGGCGCGACGAGGAGGCCTAACCGTGCCCGTCGACCCGTAACAGCGAGACTGCTGGTGCTCTAACGCGCTACACAGAACGACATCTTCGTGGAAAAAATCGCTCAGGTTTCTAAATACAGCGGTCTATCGCCTTATATTGCGCCCTTGTGTAACAACCACCAAGGAATTAAAGCACTATGTTTGCGGAATATCCTTCATTGCGCGCTGTGTAAGCCTGCCCTACTTTAATTGGCAGTTTAGATTCAGCCCGTGTCTTTGCAAAATTAGACTAAGTACATTTGGCAGTATCATCGAAGTGCATCATTTTCCCATAATCGTCTCGATCGAAACTGTAACTGGTCTGCAAATACGCCCTGGCGAGGCCGCCTCGGTACGGTATGTTCACTGTTTTGGAACTTAAGCATGGCGCTACGTTGGATCTGTGCGTTGAAATGACCTCGTGTCATCATGAAGTAAATTCATATCGACAGTTGTCCTTTCAGTGCTTCGCTCCACTTTTTGAACATAAAAGGAACAAAAGCTCTAATTTTAGTAGGGAAACAGAACCTCGCTATGGGCATGTATTCCTCTATATCTTTACAAACACGTCCTTTATCTCCTCTGTTATTATTTCTACCTTTACAATTATAATTTTTGCCAAACGCGTTCTCGGTTGGTTTGAAATTTGGCAGTGGATGACGTGCCCCGGCTGCGGGTCATTAAAGAGTCACATACGGTAAATCTTTTCCATCCTCAACCCAACCCTGTGGCCTATGACATTCTCTGCTGAATAGAATGAAGAAAAGCGTGACGACAGCACGCGTATCTAAGACACACATACATGTTTACGATACCCAGGTATTTTCTTTTTTAGTACGTACACAGTGTGTAGGAAAACTAAGTAAAAATACACATTTTTCTTTTTCAACCAACACTGTTTTGAGCTTATCTTTACTGTTTCTCCAGGAGGAACATCTAAATCAGTTTTCCAGAAAGGGGGTATACCTTGTGTGGACTTGGCTTCCACGTCGTAGGGTTCGAACAATCCACACAAGGCATTCAAGGTTGGTGCACTGTCCCTTCGAATGGCGAAATCTATGCATTTTCAATAACTGGTTAACTGGGGGAGCCTGGGTTCTTTCCTCGCATTGCACCAATAAGGCACGGGTTCGAGTCCCGGCTTGGCCCAGGCTTTCAGTCCATACTCTCTCCTGCCTCTAAAACTGGACCTTTTTCCTAACTCCTTAATGTGATGCTGATTAATGAAGGTTATGAATAAAAGTATAGTTATTGGCACAAATAGCCTGAGTAGCTGAAAGCGCCATTAAAACAAAACAACAACTGGTGAACTGTGCACATTTGCATAATTAGGCTAAATTACGATACATTTAGATGAGATCATTACAATAAAAATTATATGAAATTATGCCATTGCTTTAAAATTTCGTCAGCAAAATTACTATGCATTTGGGAGCATAAATAATTAGCTCAAGCGATTCACTGGTAACTGACTGATGTGTATATTTCTAATTCAAGTTTATACCGAAAGCGTTCGAACAGACCGAAACAAGTGTGATTAATGTAATTCTTTGAAATACGCGTGGTTTTCGTAGCAACAAGACTGACTGTTACCCTATGTGATCTTTACAAGTTCTGTATATAATGTATTCTGTGAGGTGATTGTCGTGTCAACGCGATCGACCTCAAAGAAAATGAGTTTAGGCCTACCAGTTTTTTTGGGAGGGGGGGGACATGCCCTACCTAACTTGACATATGCAACAAACTTAGGAACTCACACTGTCCAGGAGGTGGATATCCCTGTTGTGCTGGGTAACCCTGAGGAGGGTAACTCCCCGGCTGCGACTGATACCCGCCCGGGCCGGCCGGGGGATACCCGCCTGCTATCGGCGGGCCGCCTGTTGCTTCAGGCGCCCCTTCCGCCCTGTATCCTGGCGAGGCTTGCTGCGGATTAATCGGCGGCTTCACCATGTCTCCACCTGGCTTCCCGCCTTCCATTCTGCACCCGAAATAACCCCCAACTCTCCTCCACTATAGACGAATCGAATCAAGATCCTTTAACAGCGCGGGCAGTCTTAATATGAATAACAACTACCACCTCGATTCGTCATTTTTACCATGGGAGAAGAAAAAACACATCGGAGAATGTATAAACACGCCTACGCATTCAACCTCGTATCCGGATGTTACATGTGAACATTACACGTAGCACCGATCGCAAGCACAGACTGACCCCTATTGAGTGAGGTTGGAATGTCGTTTGTGGAAAAGGCTGGTCACAAAAATCTTCATAATTTATTTCCAGGCTGTGATTATGTGAAATGTCCACTTTTCGTTTTAAGATTATTGTTACAAGATATATACGATTACAAGAGATGTTCTGTTCTGAATTCAATCTAGGACACTGGATGCAGGTTTTGATTCAATAGTTGACTTTTTCCCCAATGATCGAAATCTTAGACATGAAGCACGAAAAATACTTTCCGCTCATGACACAAACTCTGACGATTTTTCTTCCTCTTGAAATCAGAGAAACAACTAACAGTGCCGTGTTTCCTGCTGAAGGGGTGGGGAGCTGAAGTAGGATAGAGGGCGTAAAACTGGGCTCAGAAACCTACATGTATCCACTCCAAATTGTATTAGTTCACGTCACATCTGATTAGCCAGTAAACTGTATATAAGTAATCTCAAATCGCTTAAAATCTGTTTTTCCGACTTGGTGCATATTCTCGTAATCAAACTCATGCCTACATACTTTCACTGCTCAATTAACTGTATGAAACATGCACCACTGATATGGAGCTCCCTTTTCCCGCCAAAGCTTCTCACTTGACTGGGACTCTATCTGAAAATTGCACGTAGACAAACTAAAGCAACCAGAATTGATGTTGCTTACTGACATGCAGTCCTGAATAACTTCCCAAAATCCTGCTTTCGATTACAGCACGAAACCAATTTTTTTTATTTCTTTTTATATGAAACAGACACCGAACTATCATTTCAGCAAACTAATGCCCAAATTCGATGTAATGATACAAATCCGGCTAAGCAACTTAGGTCGCGCATTGCTGACAGTCATTGAGTAGGTCTGCACATTCTGGGAAAAGCTCTCTGTCGTTCTGGAAACTAAGTCAGTCCAGGCTTCAATGACAGCATTTATTAGGCCGGAATTTAAGACCATCCCTGTACATAGCTTACCACAAACAACCTTAAGTTTTTCGTTTGTGTGCACTACGACTGAGTTACATTAAAACGGTTAGAACCGGGTAGTACTAATATAATTGATTTCATCGACGCCTGCACCGTCGAATATGAAACCAGCTTGTTGAGGAGAAAACGTGTGTAGGCCTGTATTCTCGTACAAAGTCTTGCATTGGTGACTTTTTTTTACATAGGTCATGTTTACTTTGAATGAATGGTTCCCTTTCGAGGGGTAAATAAGCGTTAAAAGGAAGCAAATTGTATGTCAAATAAAATACTGGCAGAAAATAAAATATATTATCTGCTGAAGTGGCACCCCCATGTTTGGCAAGCAATACAGACGAACTATAAAACCGGGACAACATCAGTGCAAGGGGCGTGTCCGATGCGATTTTGGGGACGAGCTCGTGAGCTATTCGGGAGAAATGTTTTGTTAGACGAGACTGACAGTGGTGAACGGTTCGTAGTTTGATTGTGAAAAATACAGAAAACATCCAAAGGTCACTTAAAACTTCATTTTGACAGTTTTTTTTTATCCAAGACTGGCCGACGATATAAAGCCAACGGCATACTCGTACTTTGGGTCTGAAGACCTGAAATAGCCTATATCGCCGTCTCGGCTTGCGAAACAAGGATGACGAGTGAATGGTGGCCGCGAAATTTTTTCTCTTAATTGTCGCTTGTATTTCATAGACTGGAGAACACTCTTAAATTTTTTTTATCATTTTAAGCCAAATACATCCGGGTTTATGTTTATTCAAAACCATTTTTTACGATCCCAAGTTATTGTTCAATTCAAAGACCGGTCTTTTTCGCAACAGCGCAAATGTATAATGTAGAGGTCGGGTAATTAACGCCTGATTTGCGTCTGCGTTTGCGTTTATACAACACAGACGCAGATCTGTGACGTCAGTTCAAATAATATTCACGCTGCGAATTAGCAACAGTTGATCACATTTCAACTCCAGCGAAATTTTACTGCAAATCTTTCGTGACTTCAGATTTGCTTCGCTTTCACGTTCGCCTGCAGTGTAGTATGTACCGGCTTTAAATCCCCTTTATACTATAGATGTGTCGGTGTGCCATAGTGGCCAAGCGTTTTTTGTTTTTGTTTTTTGGCTCCATGCCTTGGAAAGAGCCTCGTCCCGCCGGCACCCAGGCCATGCACCCATAGGTAAACCTTTTCGTTGCAGAGCAGAAAACACTGTTCCCCCCTCTATAGTCCAGGCCATAGCAACACTTACATGCATATAGAGTCAATTTCATGGAGCCACTGAACACATAAACTTTGGTGATTGCAGGAACGTTTTTCAGAAAAAAAAACCAGGTTGTTCAAAACATCAGCATGATGTGACTTGTGTATTATATACCACTCGTGACCTCTAGCCTCACCACGCACATCAACGTTTCCATGCAACTCCACGAAATGCGACCAAGAACGCAACTTACCCATTTCGCTTCGAGACGTCATGTACTGTCAAAGTTCAAGTTGACGCCTGCCGCTCGATTCTCACTCTACAGAGTAAGACACAGAATTAAATTGATGATTTAGAGTTCAAACCGACGCATCGGTCACAATCTAAGCCGTTTACAAATGGCCCTTCGGTCATGAGATAGGCCCTGTGAAAAATGGGGAACTGTGTGTGGATAAAATCTTTGCATGTGGTTCCAGCTACATGTTTATTTATATGCAAAATAAAATCCCCGAAGGGCTCGTCTCTATTTTTAGGCTGTGAGTGCGGTGAAGTTCCTTAAAGCCGTATTATTCTGTGTTTATTCGGATTTTAAATTCGATTTCAATGACGAAAGAAACAAGGTTTTTATACCCGACAACATCTAAATATTTTCTGAAGTTAAATCCTGACTATTTGACGCAGTAATCAGTGAACAAGTGCCTTGATGTCCACGTTTTCTTTCCTTCAACTTCACTAGAGGTTTTTGTTCCCGATACTTACACGTACAGCCTTTGTTTCCTACACTGAATGCCAAAGGGTGTGTCTTCACAGCCTGTTCTCCCGAAGAACCTTGGAAAATCGATAAGCGCTGCCAGACAACTGTTATTTTCAGTTGCATTGCACGCATCAATGACGCGTAAAAATTTATATTCGTCATATTTGCTTACTAACAATGGACCTTTTCACTGATGATTTCATAATTATGCACGCATGCGCATAAATGGCAATGGCTGCAAAAAGTGTAAGCGGCCTGGTGAAAATGTGCAGGGCTTCAAATTTCAACGTCATTTTCACTCAGATTCTACGGAACTTTCAACTTTATTTTATGCAGAAAACCCTCACAAAATAGCTATTACTTTCTTTCGCTCGTCAACCGGCGCCCGGGCGCTGGGAAGGCCAGGGCTGATGGTTTTGCACTGTGGTGTGCTCGACCTCCTGTTAGCGAAGCGTTATTTGAAGTTTTTGATTGATCAATTGATCAATTTTGGATGAACTAATAAAGATAGTGAGAACATTTTCAGCAGTGAGGAAAAATAGAAAAAAAAATCGAATTGAAAACAGCTACATTAAGCAATCTCCAGCGTCTGGCAAAAATTGCCCACATTGCTCTGCATGTCGTAGGCTTTGACCCCACATGACGCATTTCCTGCACTAAAATCTGTGCAAGGCCATCAGGCCGTCCCCTGAGCGCCCTGTTCGGACGCTGGGCTACGAGCGAATTACTCTCTTGTCTAAGTGGGGGGTTTGAAATACCGGTACAAGATAAATACTTCAAAACTATCTTCCATCCTAAACGCACAAGAACATAAAAACTCAGCAGGGCTCCTTTCTGAATGAGCTTTAAAAAAAACTGAATCTGTCATGGTGAACCGGGGTACCATGCACAATTCCAACGCGAGCTGCATCATGGACTATAGAGCCTGAAAGTTGACCCCTGGTGGCGCGCTTCCGGAACCCTTGGATAGGCAAAATAAGGTGTAAAGATTTAAGAATTTGTAATATTTTTTCGTTCGGTTTCTTCTTAAATTTCCAACTTGGAAAAAGGGATTTTAAAAAATATTTGTTGGTATATCAATTTATAGAAACTGAAAAATTACCTGATCTAAAAGAGAAATGTCCTGCCAAAACTTGACCCATCACTTCCGAAAATCTAAAATACATGAAGAACAGTGCAATGCGGCAGTCTCGTACGCAGATGAACATTTACGGCTTAAAATTTTATGGTAAGTCTGTGGGTAAAAGCTGAAATAAAAACAGATCAAAATATTTTACACATTTTTATAATTTATAAGGTGATAAACCTAAAGCAATATTCTACTTTTATGATAATATTTTATTTTACCTTTGCTGACAACAACAGCGTGATGTCAACTCAACGGAATCTGGAACCCATCGACTGCAGGTAGGTCAATCTTTGCAAGGTTGTACAATCTCGTTTTCAAGAAAGCACGGCGAGTGAAAACAAACGTGCACGAACAAGGAGACCTAGGTACGATATTGCCGGGCGTGAAAGGTCGTTAATAAAATTCGTTCTTTTACCTATCTCCAGTTGACTTTTCCTAAATATTACTTGAGGAAGACAAAGGTAAAATTCCAACATGTGTGTTCCATGGGGTGGTTTCCGTAAAGAATTATGTTTCCAAAAATTACCGAACGTGACAGGACTGCCCAATGTAAAATCCCTACAGGCAGACCGCGCAAGGGTTCCGGTAGCTCGCTGCGTGACCTTGTACTTTCAGGCTCTTGCCGCGACAGGATGATGAGGCTGGTCTTCTACTCACACGCAACTATTGGAGCGTGGAAATCCTGAATCACACTCGGAATGCGTGCATAATTATGATTTTATCAGTGAACGGCCGGACGCAAATTGATTGCCCTTTTTTTCCCTCTCTCTCTCTCTTCAAACCTGAGAGGGGGTGTCAAACCATAGACCTGGAGGAGATCTATGGTCAATGATTCATTCTTTCCGTAGCGTGACGTGCCCATCGACCTTCATTTTATTTCATTTTTGACGAGGGGAATATCGTTTGATTTACTTTTAGGATTGGTTTCACTGAAACTGGTTTATCTCCCCCTAAGGCGCTTTTAACAACCCGGAGAATTTTGACAGGCATAATAAAAAAGTGTCTTTTTAAGGCTCTGAATGTTTCCAAGGAAGCAGGCATGTCCAGTTTTCTTGGACTGCTTCATTATGCTTACGCATCGGGAATACTGGGTTGGGATATGGGACTAGCAAACGGATTTTCTGCAACATCACCTCTTGGAATGGAACATTCCTTCTGTTTCCCCATGACGTCATTGGTAACATACATAATACTAGCTGTTGTCGCTCTCCGCCCCTAAACTTCGAACATGTTCTCGAGTATGCCAGAGCCTATTTACGCTTCAGTTCGTACTTCAACGGACGTTTCCGAGTCCCTCTACTTTGTCCCGAAAATTTCTCTACACATTTGACGGCAAAATTATTTTTGATTTTTGACTTTATACTATAGCAGCCTCAACTGCTCACAGTTCTGCTTTGTGTTTATCAAGTCCAGAGCTGTTGAGAGAGAGAGAGAGAGAGAGAGAGAGAGAGAGAGAGAGAGAGAGAGAGAGAGAGAGAGAGAGAGAGA
>NW_019091416.1:2128190-2157575 GCF_001949145.1 Acanthaster planci
GGGGGGGGAGGAGGAGGGGAGGGGGACAGAGAGTAGTGACATAATTGTCTTGGTTGTTGGAACCAAAATGGTGGATTGCGCGTCTGTGCACATCGGCGTAGCTGCACCATGCATGGAGGAAGGAATAGATCTGTGTATATGTACATATGTCAGTGTCTCCACTTGTAAGGAAATTTCCTTATTTTTATAGAAATGTTCACGTCCTAAGGAAATGACAAATTAATTTCAGGAAATTTTAAGGAATATCCAAATTCTGAAGGAAATTTTAAAGAAATTTCAAGAATGCAGAAAAAAATCATGAAAAAATTTGATTTTAGTTGTCTTCCAATAAAAAAAATTCCAAATTCAGATTAGGGATTGGGTGTGCGGTATGTACTACGAGCGGCTTCTTGCACTTGGGGCCTCCTCTGCTACAGTTACCATCCTCTCAAGCCACGTTTCGCGGCAGTGTCTTTCAGCGGCTATTTGACTGATTCCCGTCCGAAAGAGGTCCAAAGAATACGTCACGCGCACAATAAGTGTGTAAACTTGAAAGGCATTAGGGCGAGAAGCAGCGCGTGAACCAACACGCGCGCGTACTCCATTCGTTTGCACTTCAGGCGTCAGTCAATGGTCTAAACTTAGTGTATACGCCACGGTCGCGCCGCAATCACTGCACGATTCATTTGATGGAAAATAGAGTGAATTCAAATGTTAATTATTTAAGGAAAAATAAGGAATTTTCGGAAAATCTCTAGGAGAAAAATTCAATCTAAGGAACTTTAATTTTGAGGAGTGGAAACACTGACACATTTACACATAAACAGCCGTATTGGTTTCAAAGTCTGAAGTTGACGCTACATTTTCTGTAAGGTTACAAGCCAGTAAACAGGCCCAAAACTGTCTTCACGGACCAAATCACGATTTGCATATTTTCGAATTCTCAGCTATCAGAAGATTTTGTGGCACTTGGAGTGGATGGTTTGTAGACAAAGAGGGTGGAATCTACCTTGGACTGCCAGCTCATATTTCTGAAAGTAGGCCTATTAATTTAAAACAAAACGGAGCCCACCAAATGCACTCCATTTCGCAGTAGAGTGCAGGCATCAATTTTAGCATGGCGATCGGCCTCATGACAGTTTTGAGGGGTTTATTAAATCTGTAAAGAAATATCTTCAAAAGTCCGGCTTTCGTGAAGTCCAAGCTGAGGACGGCCAGAGTATCTTGTTCGAAACGTCGAGTTAACACTCAGCGGTTCTCAGATCCCATGGTGTACACGCAAATCATTACCATACTACTTCCACTGACCAAAAATTCAGATCTTACTCACTGAAAATTGAAAGGGAAATTGAAAATGAGGAATTGAGCTTTAATTTCATATGTGTCAAACTTGCAAGTATTTTTCGAGATTTTTTTAAGCAGGAGTATTTATCACTTATGTCTGTAGCTATTTTTACTGGTCTGCAACCACCAACAGCTATACGTCGCCCTCTTGCGATGTTTTACGTACAATTTTGTTTCGCTGGTGTGCCCGCTCCTCTCCCATCCAGCCTGCCAGCAAGTGGGTCCGGGTACCAGTGTTAGGAATACATCACGATGTCAACATAGAATGGCGGTGTTTTTCGAAAGTAATACCAACACAAATCAAGATTTTGAGGAAATTACACGAGTTCAAAGACAAAGTGGTACAAGACACAAGTAACAACATGTCGAGACGTGAGTATTCATTATAAGCAATATACGTATACGCTGTTGGAAAAACTGTTGCATTCTGACTCCACTTTTCTCATCTCAATAAAAGTCAGTCATTACAACTATGCTGGAAAGACACGAATTCTGGACTGACATAACTGAGAGACATTTACCGATGTTGTTGGGAAATATTTAGAAAATTCTCTTCACACCCCATAGACTTTGTACACAACTCCTGAAGTAAAGTCAAGATGCAACATTTTTCCACGCAGTTTAGTGTGTATGGTATTAAAACTTGTTTGTTAACTTTGTTTGCCGCTCTGTCAGTACGTACTGTACGTTTGCATTGTTTGTCTTGAACGTTCAATGTTGTTGTCCACCATGTCAAGAATTTTTTCTCATTTTCTATCGTTACGGCACTGAACTGCACAAGTGCGATGACGTACCTGATCATGACGACGGTTTATATATTTTAAAATTTCCTGGATTGCTGAACGCTTGTGGCCGAGTGGTCAAGGTGGAAGGCTTGGAACCACTGGTGTGGGAATTCGAATCCGCGCTTGGACCATTTTATTTTTGTCTCCTAAATTTCATGTTTATACCATAATCGTTTTTTTATGTTGGTTTCTAATTGTATAGGCCTAAGCAGGAATCTTTTTTTCTTTTCTCATCGGAGGCTTTGGAGGATTTTTTTTAAAGGGAAATAAAGTTTGAAATCTGTACTTAAGTTGGCGCGCTTGCGCAGTTGCAATGCCGTAACGATAGAAAATGGGAGATACGTTACGGCTGCCATAACAACAGCCACAGCAAATTTTTTACTGTGTTTTGATCCGAGGGCGCCCTTGCTTTCGACATCCCTATAAAAAATTGACAATTTTAGGTCATTGCTGATGATGCTGGTGGATGTGGTGCTGTCATAATGTGGTTACATATTTAACTCTTCAATCCGTGCTTGTGACTTGCCCTGAAAACTGAACTGGTGTCAGTAGTGTCAAGGTAAAGTAGGAGCCTGTGACATGATCGCGGATATGGGCTTGTCCAAGTAACCTTTACCCTACAAGCACAAATTGCCTTTTTTAACAGCTCGACATGTTCGGGCGATATAGTAGGGTCCAATTACCTTCCATCGGCGTTTGCTTCCATCAATTCATTTCACTCAAAATAGCTTGCACCCCAAATCAAAATCCTCCGAATTCACCTCCAAAATGGTCCATAAACTGTCATGGCTGGGCTTGAGATCAAGTGAGAATCCAAGATTCCAATAATGATGATAAGGTTTACTCACATTGGGGAAGAAAAGAGAAATTTCCCAGTCAAATCAGAAACAGTCTTTGTCATGAAGCGCCATGTCACCATCTTGTTTAAATAGCAATTTGAACTGTATGTTAATGTTCCAGAGATATGACATCACGCCTTCAGTGGATTCCCTGCTAAATTTGACTTTTTGGGAGATGCTATCTTTTTCTGATGGCTAATAAACCAGTGTAAGGGGAAATTTGTAATGTCCATGCATGGAGCTCTAGTCTCTTACCAAATTGGGCCTCATAATTGCATAAAAACATGTTCAACTCTCATTTTATGGTAATTTGAATGTCTGATATGGTATCTTGAGTCATATGCATGCACATCGATAGGGCCCCTCAAAACAACCCATGTCTTCCATCGCTGTCATTTACATGTGTGAAATGGATGTAAATGGCTGTGGAGTGTTGTAAGTACCTTTATAATGCCATAACGAGCTGCACTTTTTTCAATTCACCGAACTGGTAATATATATATTGAATTCACCTCTTTGTGAGCTGAACAGTTGAGACAAATGGATCCATCCTAGCCCTAGCCTACGATGATTGGTGGTGATTGGGAAAAGAAATGACACAGACTGAATTTCCATGTCAGTTGGACTCTTGTGGGTTGATTTGTTCCTTGCTCTATGGCTCGAGCATCGCAGTATTTTCTCCAAATTAGGACTGCCTTGTGCCTCCTCCTGGTGAAATTCATTTTTTAACAAGGCAACCAGAATCCCGCAATCAAGGTTTCTTTCAATATGGAGGAAGAAGAAAACTAGTCGGGGTTCCCCAACCAGACTGTTAATCGTCCGATAGAGTAGGAATCTTTATTTTCATGAGTAAACGAAGCACTGATGTATCTTCTGCCGCTGGTGTAATCACAATGTAAACATGTTCTGCTTGCACACAATTTGTGTATAGTTATCACATGGCACTGACTGTATCATGTTATAAATGAAGCTTAGAGCTTTAAGTTCAGCATGATCATCATGATGAGGCAGGCCACCAGTCGACATGTAGGCTGCCATGCCGTGATATCATAGAGTATTATTTGCCATACCTGGCTCATACATATTCATAGTTGAGACAGAACCAGATTCTCTCCATCTCGGCCATGTTTCTCACTGGTCGATTCATTATCACATTCACGTCAGTCATTAGGCTTACTGTTGCTATTTAGTGTTTATCAAGCATGCATGCGGGGATCCACTCCCACGTCAAATATAAACTGAAATAAACTGTTGCCTGCTCAACTGTGGGAAAGGTTTACTTCATGTATGGGGGCTTTTCAAGTCATCTTGGAACTGTCATTTGGGTGAAGTGCGTACACGCCCACAAGAATTGCCCTAGCTAGCTACTCATGGAAAGATGCTGGCACATGGAACAGTTGATCAGTACCTCAGAATAATGCATGATATTGTAACCACTGACAGTTTGATGTTAACTCCCTCGTTATTGGAGGTTGATAAACTACAGGTGCAGCAGTTCCCTCAGCTTTGCCTCCGGAACTAATATGTCAACTTCCAGGTGTGAGGGTAGATAAAAATCGACCATCCCTGTTGCATTATAACCATGTTATACATGTACAGCCTGTACCTGTGTTTGTGTTCATGTATTGAATGCTTAGTGTACTCTGTACAGAGCCTAGAGGCCTGCACCATCAGTCTAATGACATACACTGAAACTCTGTAAGCTCTGTGAGTGGTCCATATTCAATCAACAGGTTAACTGATAGGGCAGGCCTTTAAGTGTAGCTGCATTGAATTTTTGTCAGACCATTTATCTTCAACTCTGTACTCTTCTTCCATGTATGAAAACCCTTTCACCTTCCTTTTCATTTAAGTGCATGAAAGTGTACTTTTTTAAACACTCACAATTACCCATGGATGCTACCCTGGACATTTAGGGGCACTCTTGCTGTGATGTCATCCATTGAAGACATTGTAACACTGGATAGGTTGTTCAAGTAAAATTGTGAACCCTGGATTTATTCACTGAAAACATTTTTGAGAAAGGGATCAATGCTATTGCTATGCACCTAAGCAAGAATGAGTCAGCAAAGAAGAAATTTAGTCCAGGAAAATCTACAAAAATGCAGGACTTTTTGCGTAGAAACCAATGTAACATTCTTCCTGCAGTGACATCACAGTTTTGCTCATGAAAATATGGAAATTCTTCTCAGCATAAAAACCAAAGAGGCAGTGAAATACCCTTTGATACAGTAAAACAAAAGTTGGAATAAGTTTATCTGAGACACAAAGGTACATGTTGGCCCTGTTGAAGGTTTGTATTAAAACAAGTTGATTGTACATGTAGCTACCGATCAAAAACTGGTACACTGTACATGCATGACTTCCACCCGTGCTTGGCACTATCAAGTCACTGAGTTGTACAGTAGAGTAAGTACATTTTGCCTGTGTTGGCCAAGAATTTGTGTCTTTGAAAGAATTACCATGTAATCCATTCTGGCTAGAGGGACAGCTCTGTCTGATTTTTCAGCTTCAAGTAGTGTAAGAGCTGAAAGGTTACTGGCCATGCTTCTTGTTATTGTCATGTTACCACGTAATTTCCCATAAAATCCTTTCTGTGAATTGATCACACCATGTATATTGATACATTGCAGGTAGTACACGTAGGCCTTTTACCATAAATGCGGAATTTTGTTTTTAAAAAAATCCAATGTCAGCACCACTACTATCATTCAGGATTGTTTAGCCTCATTTTTAATTTCAGGCAAATCAAAGTTTAACATGTTCAAGGAAGTTTTCAGTCTGTCAGTATAATAATAAATAAAAAATAATATTTAGGTATAAATAATGTTTAAGTGGTACATGTACGTCCACAGTTTGATGGAACTTGGAGAATTCAGGACTTTTTTGATTGATAATTGAAATTCTACGACTGTGTACAGTACTTAAGGTGTTTGATACATGACCATACAATGATGGCCAAGCTGGGGATTTCTTTGCATATTTTTTATGCAGTGTCTGAGCTCTATCACATGGGTTTCACTGAACCAAGAAAGATTATTTTTGTGTATTTTACACTTTACAGTGCATGTCACTGATTTCAGATGGCCTTGGATGGTTTGTCACCCTCATTAAAATGATTGATATTGTGTTTTACTGTTCAAATCTGTTTTGATTTTCAACTCTATACATGTTACAATTATTAATTTAAAAACAGCTTATTAAAAACCAACTAACCAAACAAAAAGCAAACCGAGGAAACATAAGGAAATGTGGTTCAAAGAGAGGCCTCAAAATTTACATTTTGAGCCAGTTTTCCTGGAATGATAGGTGGGCACAAAAATCTTCCGGACTTGAAGTCCATCTTGATGTCAGCTGCAGTGTATTCATCATTTATTCATCAGCATCTCTCTGGACATGTACACATACACTGTACGTATAGGTACATGTACTTCTGCATTCCTCTGTGTTACTTGAAATGAAGTGATGTCAAGTAAATCTATATCTCCCCATTTTCTCCATGTAGGAGGAAATAGTTATTATAGACATTGTAACAAGGGAAAAAGAAGTCAAAGGCATACATGTTACACGTATGTCTCCTGAAATTTGTGCTGCTAGTCTTTTTTCTAAAAACAAAACAAAAAGTTCGTTAGGCATAATGTTTGACCCTAAAGGAAAAATAAAAAAAGTTCCCTAAAGACCTTGAAAAGATTAATAACTACATTACAAAACATTAGAAATGGAGGAAGGAGAAATAAAAGGTGGAAAAAATCTTAAATCCTGTTAAAATAGGAAAAATATGCCTAAAGTACACGTGCCCTATCACAACTTAACCCTAACCCCCTAGGGACCATTGAAACCCTGCATAACCTTGTTGGGTTCAACAGCCTGTGTGAAGTAATTACTCTTCAAATGCTGTTGAGCTAATAAACACAAGTTGTGCATGTAATTTACACATGCGGCATGGACTTGATTTGAAAAATCTATACAAATGCACAAGTTTATATGTTTATAGTGCATGTAATGCTTGAATAACTTACCACATTGCAGGTGTGTAATATAATTGCAATGAAAGTGTGAATATGTACTGCAACATACACGTGCATGTGCCCGACTTCCCAGTTCTAAACCACTCAGTAATAAAGGCAGGGGTGCAGTCTGTTGAAAGTTTTCTGTGCACCCAGCTGAGTCAAGTTACTCCCACTGATACCTGTTCTGTTATAGGGTACTTCTAAGTCCCTCTGTTTTGAGGCTGGGTCCATCTAGCGGTAGTTTGGCAGCAAGACAGTTTTGCCAAGTGGGTACTTGTACCTGGAGTCAGTTATTTGAGTGCCCTGTGCATTGTACCAGTATGAATGTGCAGATTATACGTCAGATAATGGGGTTTTGAGGTGGGTTCGTTTTGTATCCTGAATGAGTTCATTAGGCTATCTGTGGGATCCCAATGGCAATATAGATTGGGCCGTACAATTAGCTGTATGATGTCACTCATGTACATGTACATGTACTGTACATGTACATGTACATGTACTGTACATGTACATGTACATGTATGTCGTAGTAAGCAGGTGTACAACGTAATGCACACTGTACATGTACTGTACATGTACTGCACTGTGCACGACAAAGACATACTGTACATGTACTGTACTATACCTGTACATGTGTGCATAATACTGCCAAGGACATTTGGGTTGACCTTTGTCCTATTTTTGTCAATGCACAAGCACTTTGTGCGCAAGCGGCGTGATGCACTGCTGGATATTCATGTATAATCTGGCAGGTTCCACCTCCTTCCTGAATATTCAGTTTTGCCCAATTTTATCCAAAATGGTTAATTAATGCATAACAAATTAATATTTTTAAGAAATGTAAATTGAAAGTTGTAGCATTTCTGTCACAGTTTTGACTGCAGTGAAAATGAAACATGCTTCTGATCTGTCTATTAACAATTTTTTTCTGACCAAGTTGACCATCATGATCAGGAATATTACAGGGATATGAATACCTCAGGAAAGTAAAGCTCTGTATCGCTTCTCGGCCTTTTGGCTAAGATCATGTGTAGTATCTGTTCTTTTCAGCTTAATATCTGAAACGCTGCTCATCGAGCAGCCAGTATATTAAACTGATTTTTGGATCTGGGCCATGGAATAGGGGCTTGCCTCGTCCTGGCCACGGGTTGGCCCGGTATTGCACTACATCCGGGATTCGGCCCACTCCCCTTCATGGGGAAATTTTGAAAGCAAAGATAGATATTCAACTGTTTGACATAGTCCGAAGTGTTTTTCGTGTGCCTGATTCCTGCTGTTGTATGTATCAGTGAATTGTGTGACGAAATATTGATCCTAATGGCTACTCTGTCTTTGGTGTAAGGTAAAAATATCTTTGTAAAAGTTGCCTCACCACTTTTATTGGAAGAGGAAGCTATTAAAACAAATAACAAAGACTCTTGTCTTGGTTAATTTCTAGGGAAGAGTTGCCAGGTGTTCAAAACTTACGGGCAGTGTTGTACACAAATGTAGTGGTTTATGTGCATGCTTGGAAAACACTGCAAATGGAAGGGGTTTGTGTGTTGAAGTACATGTAGGTTTGATGTTGACCCTGTGTTTTCCCCAAGATCTCAACGATGCTCTTACTGATCATGTGAATGATCAAGCGCTTTTACACATTTTTTTCAAACCTTCCTTTTTTTCATTCAAACCTTTAAGTATCAAGCATTTTGTGCTATATTTCTTGTTTCATGAACAGTCTGGCAGCATCCTTATGTCAACATCTTCAAGCATTTGAGTGTCTCAGAATGGAAGAAATCCACCAAAGAAGGAGAGGTTGTCGCCGTCATGGCAAGTTATCATTTCTATTTTACTGGTGTATAACTGTTTCACATTAGCAAATCCTGTATTGCCTTGTTTCAGACTTATCCATGACACCTGGAAGGACAAAACCCTTCAACATGAAATATATAATGTCACCCCCTGATGTAGTTTTCCACAATCCTTCAGAATCCTTCATTATGCACTGAAAGAGATGGCTCAAATTAAATTTTCACCCATTATCACTTATTGTATTCACTGCAGATAAACCAATGCATTTCCAGTTCTGAATCCCAGTTCCCAAGCTGTGCATAATTTGCTTTTTTGGCCCGGGAGTTTTCCCCTTGATCAACATACAAGGAAAAAATGGACACGCTTACTTGGGTTTGACTTGAACCCATGACCTCCTGCTTACTAACGTGTGCTAGGTGCCTTAGGGCTGAGTCAATTTGAATAATTCAATATCTGAATATTCGGTCACACTGACCAGCAGATTGTTGATGAACAAACCATATACAAAATCAGTTGCAGTAACACACACAATTGCACATTGTGATCAATATGATAGCTTCTCACATATAGGAGTATCTCCAGCCTCGATTTAGCACGATTTAAGAGATGAACAATACTTCATGCCCTTTTGAAAATTTCTATTCCTTTTAAATTGTTCAATGAATAATTTACTTTCTAAACTGTTATAAGATTTCTGACACTTTTCATTTGAATCTGCTCGAAACAAGCCTCCATAACGCAATTTTTCTCACTTAAAACAAAAGAAAATTTCCCCTTTCTTTTCATGAATTTTCCCTTCGAATATTCAAATTAAAAAAGCGATATCCAGATATTTGACAATTGATTGAATATTCGGTCATTCAGCACAGCCCTAAGATGCCTCACCACTGGACCAGTCAATGGAGGAACTGCTGGTACTGCACCAAACATTTTCTCAAGACATCTTATGCCTCTCACTTTCACATCTTATAAATACATAGAGTTTCATCAGTTTTGCCTGTGCCGCGCTTGTTCCACTCGTAGGACAAAACTCTCAAGGCCACTGTCTTCCGCATCACGGGTGCCATCCCCGCCGGCAACTACATCCAGCTGCCCCAGACCCCCAGCCAGTCCCTGGGGCTGACCGGCCGCTACCTCTACCTCCTCTTCAAGGCTGTCCCCACCAAGTACTTTGTGGTGCACCTAGACGTAGCCACCGAGGAGGGCCTGGTGGTCCGTATCTCCTTCTCCAACCTCTTCCGGGAGTTCAAGTCCACCTCCACCTGGTTGCAGTTCCCGTTTGTCTGTCAACCCTGGAAGGGCTCAGTGGAGGGGATCACTCGGAAGACTGCTAGGCAAGGTGAACTAAGAGGTTTGCAGTTAAATGTAGGCATACAAGTTTTCCTCGGATCAGCTGCCAGATTTCCTCGTTTTTCACCTCACATTGAAAAAAATTGAATACTGAAAAACGCGGTGCAAAGTCTTGTAGAGATTAGAATTTCCTCGTTTTTTTTGTCGGAGCCCAAGTTGCATGCCTGAAAATGACTTTATTTAATAAGTGCCACGCTGACAATATCCTGGGTCGTAGTTCACTTTTTCACCCTTCCAGATTCTGTGCCCAGGATATACATGTATAATCAAAAGTTGTTGGATCTGGGCCCCAGCTGTGTTCACAATTGGCCATCCTTACCATCCATTGCCATCGGTATAATTCAAATGTAATCCAAGACTATTAGCATACAGGGGTCAAATACAAACATCTCCTTGGCATGGAAATGTTTACCACGCAAATTCAGGGTTACCAGCCAGAATAACATTCACTGTATACATGTACATCTTGCAACTGGTTCTCTGCTGATTCTTGCTCATAGCACATACATATGCTGAGAATTATTATCTGCCTAACAGCTCAATTAGCCTGTTCCTTACCCCTAACTCCCCAGGGTGATTTACAAGCAACCTTCCACATCATGAAACTCAACACCATGTGTAGTAAACCTTACACATAAACAGTTGGACAGTTTATTTCTGGTATGCCTAATCCCACATCAAACACAGCCAGAATATTAATGCTCATTCTAACAAATTCTAACAAACCCTGGTGTTGGAGTTTGGCTGGTTTGAGATCATTGGGGTTTTAATGTCTAGTATATTGCTTCTAAACTAAATGGTACCCTCAACTCGGGTCTCTGTCCCATAGCCTTCCTCAGTTGCCTGACTCACCAACTTTCTTTTTTGCCAGATATCAAAGGCTTTCCTCCTTGACATTCTGCAGCATCTTTTCCAAATCAGCAGGTCATCCTACGACCAGTCTCTGTCTCAAAACATAACCCCTCTTCCTCACTCAGAGAAATGTTTTTCTTTCCCAGATATTCAAGGTCCTGCTCCCGCCAGCACCAGATGGACGGTCCTTCTCCTGGACTTCCAGTACATCCTGTCCATGTACCTCAACCGCAAGTACTCCCACCTCAAGTCGGTCCGCCTCTGTGCCAACCTCCTGGTCAAGAACCTCTTCACCAGCGACACCCAATACGAGGCGGGGCTCAGCCTGCGCCAGGCCAGGGAGGCGGGCATGATTGCCAAGGGCGTGGCCCCATTGCCCAGGGAGATGGCCTTCCCGGTGCCAAAGGGTAGCCAGTGGCACGATCTCTATGATTATATCAGGTGGGTTAAAATGACGAGCGGGAAGAGGAGTTTAAAAATGTAAAGTAAAAGGAGTTTGTTATTTTGCGTCAAATATTCTCACAGGACAAAGTTGTTAGTTTATTAGTTTTTGAAATGCAAGAAGAATGCAAACACGGTTTGGAAAATCCAACGCATTTTGTCATCGTTGATTCCTAAAATGCTCTTAACTTTGGATACGATCTTTACTTGAAAAATGTGCATAGATGGAAATGTGTGGAACTTCAGGGAGACCTCTGAGATTGGGCAAGGTGCCCTAGTTTGGATAGTACCCTGGACCTATTCCAGTGGTTGCAGATCCAAATTCTGATTCTCCGTGTTATTAATAGCCTTAACAGTCCCAAATCCTCATTTTTCAATATTATTTTACATAAATCCTTGGGGGTTAGAGTTAAGCAAAGAAAAAAGAGTAGACTGAATAGAAACCAAGCTTAGAAGAAAGAGGTAGTTGTTTTATGATGTATAGCATTAACGTCTACTATAGATTTGAACTTCTTCAAAGTTTGTCATTAAAACCTCTTTGTATTATGGTGTAAGACTTTGTTACAATTATCCACGAAAACGTTCAATTTGAAACTTGCAAACTAACAAGTGCTGCCCAATATTTTCAACAATCCAAATAAGCCTCGCATCTCTGTGTCCCTAGATTTCCAGCAGCAGCTAGCCGGGTTCCTTTTGACTCAATCCAGATGCACAGTCCCACACCAATGAAAGGAGGCCAGGAGCCAGGCAAGATGAGCCCAGAGCGGGTGGCTCCCAAAACTATCCATGTAAGTGTCCAATTCCCAGCGATCCACCCGTCAAAAGTATGGTCATGATTTAAGAAACCAAAGAAAGTGATCTGCACTCTTTTTTGTCTTGTAGGCTGCTAAAGACGTGAACTCCAAGTTTTCGGATATCAACAAGTTGACGAATCCGAAGAGGGTAAGCTCAGGTTTTTTACCCTTTTTTGGGGGGAGAAGTTTTTACTGCATTTAGTCTAACATACAGATGAGCTTTCATGATGATGTAGGCTATAGCCTGTTAGGGTCAACTAACAAAGACAGGTGGCCTTTTCTTTTTGTAAAATATGAAAAGAACGTTCACCTGTCACTCAGGTCTTAATGTAAGTTCTAAGCAAGGGCAATGACCTGTCACTCAGGTCTTAATGTAAGTTCTAAGCAAGGGCAATGACCTGTCACTCAGGTCTTAATGTAAGTTCTAAGCAAGGGCAATGAATTTAGTAAGACTTGTCTCCAGTAATCCCCAGCTTTCCATGTTTTCTAATCAGAATAACTGCGGTTTCTCATTTCTTAATTGCCATGATCCAGCAACATCTAGAATATTTTCTACACAGAAGTTGTTAGTGTTTTTTCTGGAGTTCATGGAATAAGGAGATATCCCAATTTTTCTCTCTAAACTCCAACAGCATGGTAAGAAGCGGGCAAAGCTGCCTACCAAGGAGCTACCCCCGGTTGGCTTGGATCATGATGTGTCAGTCCTGCAGGGAGCCTTGGGGGAGGTCCATGTCTTTGCCCATGATGACGATGATGTCACTGTCCATCGTCATGACAGCCGGTCAGGAATGGTAAGCAGTGGAAGGAAATCCTGACGTCACTGTCATACATCATGAAGGTTAAAGTGTGGGAGTTGTGGGTGTCTGAGAAGGGGCTGTTCGTAGTTCTTAGAATTGCTACTGTTGTGTAAAGGGTCATTTTTGAAGCATAAAATCCCTTGGTGCTACATGTACCTACAAATACCTACAATAATAAAGAATCGACTTTTTTGAAAAACAGATTTTTTATTAATTTCTACAAGTTGAGGGAAATTACTTCATTGTAAGATCATATTGCATTGATTGTGTGTAATCATTCCAGACAATGTCAACTAAAGTCGGTACTGGAAGGACCTCTGCAGCATTGCCTTCCAGCCAGGAACCAAAATATAAGGTGAGACGGGCACCGAATATCAGCAGTATCGAACAACCAGGTACATGCCAGCAAAAGAATGATACACTGGTAGGGTTCAAGAGTTACCTCGTTTGGCTTTGCTGTTTCTCTCCAGAGTTTGCAGCCGGATCCCATCCTGTCCCTGCGTAAGATTGTCGGCTTTGGAGGATGCACAACAAAGGAGGTCAGACTGCTTGTTTTTCTTCCACCTTGCTTGGTGTATTCCGCTCTCGCGGCCATGCTCCCAAGACGCAGATCTATTGGTACTCTGAATGCGGTAGAATTGACTCTCAAAAGAGGGCCAGATTTTGGATGCTAGAAACGCCTCACTCCCAGACATGGAGTTATTTATTTCCGAATTCCTCGCAGTGCCTGTTCAATAATGTTTATTGCCAGCGGACCCAAGCAAAGAGAAATAAAAGAGGGCACATCAAAATTGAATATGTGTAGTTGCAATGAAGACTAATCATAAATTGTAGGCGTTACTGTCATGGATAGGTTTTCAGTTTTTGTAAAACCTGTAATTTTGTAATCATTATTTACTATGTAAGACGTAGTTAACAAAACAAGAATTTGGAAAAAATAATCGGTGAAGATTGAAATGACTCAGTCCTTATATTGATTTTTTTTTTGTGTTTTACTAGGCCTTATGGACAGCCAACGGCACCCATATTGTCTACCCCTGCCACGCAGTCATCGTCTCCATGGACGTCAAGTCTGGCCACCAGCGCTTCTTCATCGGACACACCGACAAGGTGTCCAGCCTGACCTTTGACCGGAGCACGACCCTGCTGGCCTCGGCCCAGACCGGCCAGCAGTCGGTGGTCCGAGTCTGGAGGTACCAGAAGGGGGAGTGTCTGGCCATGTTCAGGACACACGTGCAGTCTGTCTACTGTCTGAGGTGAGAACGAATGTACTTTCCAATCATTTCAAGTTGATCCAATCACATGCAATGCTGGACTGGCTTCATACAGCAGGGGTGTATTTTGCCAGTCAGAACCAAGCATTACGCAAGAATTTTTTTTGGTGCTCAGATTTTTTTTATAGAAAAATTTTAGAGGACGGACAAAAAACAGCAAAAAGTGTTTCCTATGGTCTCAAGAAAAACAAATAAGGGTCGTCAAGTCGGAGGGCGGAATACAAAAAAGTCTTTTCCCAAAAAAAAAAGATATTAATAAATCCTTATTCCACAAGTGATGGCTGCCGAAGACCTAAGCTCACAAATATGAATAGCAGAGAAGAAAAACCTTTTTTTTACAGGGGATCCAAGACTTCTCAAAATATAAAAGAAAAAAGTATTTTTTTTCCCGGTAGGTCGACGAATCCGAGCACCAACTTAAAAAAACCTCTCGCCTTTGTTTGGTTGATTCTCTCTGGTTGATTGCTTTCAGGATTTTAGCGCTTCATCATCGCCGGTAATTCATTCCCAATTAAAAACATCACCACAAAAAATCTCTGAGGAGTCACAAGCGAACCAGTTTTGGGTTGTGAGAAATTTGCTAAAGTACAAGAAATATTTGCACACCAGAATAGGCTTAACGGCCAGAATCAATATCCTATAATGTGCCCTACTTTTTTATTTATTTCTTTATGCATTGGGCAAAGAGCAAACAGAATGCATTATATATTATTGTGTAGTTTTGGATTTCATTGTGCAAGTGGTACCCTGGTAGTAGGTATTGTTTGAAAGCAGTCCGCCTTGAGTAGAAGCACCCCCTCATTGGTTGAAAAGAGCCATGTTGGTTGGAAGTCTTCATTTTGTTGGTAGCAAGGGGACTGTAACGCTTGCATTTCTTAGTCATCTGTGAACCAGCAAAGTTCAGTTCTAACCAAAGGAAGATCCTTTGCTAAGAAAATTGCGCCCTCTGTTGGTCCAGCTCCGGGCTCATAAAAAGTGTCCTGGAGTAAATGCATTTCTTTATTGCAGAATTTGTAACTCTGTTGATTCAAATGTTCTCATATGTTAACCACTTGATGCCAGGGTTTCCGGAACCAAACTCCTTGGGTTTATACACATAGCCAGGCTGCCCAAAATTGGACACAAGAGCTGGGCCTTGTAACAAAGGACTGAGGTGCCGGGAATTGCCAACATTTTTTTAGTTGTCAATAGCAGAGGCAATCGGTCATTGATTTTAATGATCATATCACTGTTTGTGGCATTCAGCGAAAGCAGATTGCCACTGGGGACAAAAGTGCTCCAGCGGTCCAGGGGTGAGTGATACAATACCGCTGCACGCTAATCTGGTTCGCATTTGAAAAGACGCCAGCAGTGTACTGCACAATTTGGGCTCTCTTTATAAGGCGGCAGGCCTGGCTGAAATACTCGGGTGTCAGTAGATGTTGTCTGTCAGATTAGAGTAGCCACCAAACAGTCATTCGTGTGGGTGTAAATGTCCAGTAAATGAGGTTATAAATTTTTGAAGAATTTTGAAAACGGAAAATCCTGAAAGTGTCAGTAGATGTTGTCTGTCAGATTAGAGTAGCCACCAAACAGTCATTCGTGTGGGTGTAAATGTCCAGTAAATGAGGTTATAAATTTTTGAAGAATTTTGAAAATGGAAAATCCTGAAAATTTCCCAGGCATACGCCATGCAATTTCAAAGTAAACGCGGCAGCATATGGTCAATATTTCTTCTTTAATATCTCAAGTTCTGGAGGCTCTGTCAAAAATAGTTCCATTGACTGTTTCAGATAATTTCATTTGTTTGAAAGAGTATAACCTTTAAAAATGCTGTCTTGAACATAAACACTAATTCTGATTTTTTCAAATCATTTGCCCAGTTTCTCCCAGAAAGGATCCGTGCTCTGTGGTGTGGGAAAAGACGGCCATGGAAAGAATGTAAGTTCAACTAGAAATGGTCACAAAGCAAAAAACTCTCTTTTACCATTCTTGTGTCCTTTCTAAGTTTTTTCCTCTGGGCATTCATGACAGAATTCTTCTGTGGATGCCCACTT
This sequence comes from Acanthaster planci, assembly GCF_001949145.1. Next base: position 2,144,483 of record NW_019091416.1, read on the forward strand.
TGTTAGCTCAGAACTATAAAGATCAATTTCTAGCGATGGATCTCAAGAACTGTATGCAGTTTCATCGGTAGCAAGTCCAAAAACATTAGGGGTGTCTTCAATATCTGAATGCGTCCGTTCGGAACATTCTTTCCCAGAGCAGAACCGCTGTCTGCTGTTCTACTGAACCACCGTTCCACACATCTTCTCTCCCTACCTGGTTGCATGGATTTCCTTCACACATAGGTCTATTCAAGAAGTAATTTGCCTTTCCATATTTTTTCCTCGACTGAAATAAACTGTACTTGAGTGCTGAGGTGTATACACAGACCAGTGATGTTATAATTAAACTCTGGGGAGTTTCTAAGACTAGTTGCAGCATTGGGTTGGAAAATGTTCTCCAATTTCTTATAGTATTCCATCGATGTGGCCTTTTCTCCCCTTCAGATGGTGGTTGCTTGGGACACTTCGAGGGTCGGCAAGGGAGGTGACATCTCCATTCTAGCCAAGGCGCACACTGACGTCGACATTGTTCAAATGAAAGTGGCACCGTTTGATGAAACAAAGTCAGTTGCCACAGACTTATTCATATCTTAAGTGTGTTCCTCCACACAAATGTAACCTCTTCAAATGAGATTGCATGTCTTGAAAATGGAGTGAAGCTGTTTTTTTGGTTTTGTTTTGCTTTTTTCATTTCTGTAATGACCTGTTGCTTTTACTCAATTTCATTTGGATATAAAACCAAACATGTCGCTAACATCTGTTTATTTATTTAGATTTAATCGATAAAAAGGAAAGTTGTATTGATTGTGGTTTCTTCTTGTGATGAAGAGAAGAGTTCAAGGAATCGATCTCATTTTTGTACTTGGTCCCCTCCACAGAATGGTGTCATGTGGGGGAGACAACGTCCGTGTCTGGCGAGTGAGAAATAACTCCTTGCGATCAGCTCCTGTCAACCTAGGTGACTTCCACGTGGCTGAGTTCACTGATATCTGCTTTGAAGCCAGCCAGCCGGGCTTGGAACCTGCTGACAAGTTTGTGTAAGTTACAAAGTGTGAGATTTGGACTCGATGTCAGCTGCAATTGTTGTGATTTTTCGGGGGTGTCTTTTTTTTCACTCTGTTTAGTTTGGCGTTGCGTTAACCACCCATCCAACATAAAGTAGAGTCTTAGGTAATGTTACTTACATTAGAGTTGCCGAATTTAAAGCATGCTTCCTTTGTGGTTGGGTATCCATCTCGAGCAGGAGCACCCCCTCATCTGTTGAAAAGAGCGTTGGGTCTGGAGTGTTCATTTTGTTGGTGGCGATGCGACCATGAAGCATGCATTCCTTAGTCATTCGTGAACCAGTGAAGTTAAGTTCTGACCAAAGGAGCCTTCGTTGCTAAGAAAATAGCGCCCTCTCTTGGCTAATATGCTTGGAACACAACTTCTTGTCACTGGGCACAACTTACATCCAAAATATGGCTTTCCACAAGGAACAGGAAATTTCAAGATTTTGCCATTTGTACCAATTTTTTCCTGTCTTCTGTCTTTCTGTTATAGATATGCCTGTACACGTTCTGGCCACATCTTTGAGATTGACTATAACCGTGTGTCTGTGGTACACATCCGACGATTGCTGCCGACAGGAAAGGAAGTCAGAGAGAAGCAGACAGTGCAATCAGGTTGGCACTTCACATCCGTAAATGGCATTAAAACGTATTTCATTCACCTCCACTCCTAATAGAAGGGTTCCCGTGGCCTGGAAAAGTCATGGAAATTTGTTTTCATTTTTTCAGACCTTAAAAAGCCATGAAATTTTGTAAAAATGACATTAGTCATGGAAAAGTCATAGAATGTTGTAAAATAACTGAAGTCATGGAAAAGTCATGGAATGTTGTAAAAATAACTAAAGTCATGGAAAAGTCATGGAATTTTTCAAACAGTGTGTGGTTTCTATTATCAGAAATAAGTGCACTTCTTATTTCGTGTTGTTATTATATTGCTTTTGTTAACCCATATAGGCGCTGGTATTGCCATCAATGCCATGTGCGTCAATGAATCCTTCTGCGTGACTGGCTCAGATGACGGATTCCTTCGCCTTTGGCCGCTGGATTTCAAGAATGTCTTTTTAGAAGCCGGTAAGAGCTGTCACCTTACAGTTATCCATGTTCTGTCAGAATAAATAAAAACGTGAGAAAAGCTGTAGCAAGTTGCTTACTGGCTAAAGTTACATGAAGTCTTCAAAGCGCTTTAATTGATAGTTAGGGTCTGTTTGGCTTTTGGGTGGAAGTTTTTGAAGGGAACTCTTTCTTAAGTTTTAAGGCAAAGTCAATTTAGGTAGTCGTACTGTATTCATGGCCTCCACTGCTAGTTTGAAGTTTCTGTGAAGCATGAAGTAGAATTTATGTAAGGGTTTAAACTTGGGGATCTTTTGTGCAGAGCATGAGGGCCCCGTGACGGCCGTGGGTATCACGGCAGACGGCCTGCGCATCCTGGCCGGCACGGCGACAGGCAACCTGGGCATGCTGGACATCGCCACCAGGAACTACACCACACTGATGCGGTCCCACACCGGCACCGTCCTCTCAGCAACCCTTGACCCAGCCAGGCGACAGCTGGCCACGGTGTCCGCCGACCACACCATCCGGATATGGAATATGGATACCTTGCAGCAGGTGAGTATTGGTTGCTGACACAGAGAGGCTGCATCTAAATTTCTTGGCTACAACTGACGATTACACATACCCCAATAGAAACACTGATTACCAGCTGTAGCCACTTCTCACTGATATGTGTTAATCCTAGCCATAGCCAGTAGATTCGGACGTGGCATTATCTGTGGCGAGGGCACTGAAGCAGATTTCCTCGATTGAGCTGTCTTGAAACCTGTTTCCAGTTAATGATCATTTTAGTTAGAGATGTTCGTTGCACTGAGAGCCTCTTGTGCACAGAGCTTGATTTTGATGCAGTGAGACGATTGCCATTATAATAAAACTCACGAAGCTGTTTATTCAGTTTCTGTTGGAGCTGCACATCTACATGAACTATCTTTTTTCTTCATTAAATTTCGCATTTTGAAACCCCCGCTTTCTTGCCAACCTCGCCATTTTCATCTTTCAAGAAAGAAAAATTTAGAGCATTTGTTATTTCTGTGATGAGTGGCCCTTAACCTTTGCTTCGTTGATTTTTGACCCCTTCAGACCTACGACTTCAGCTCCCCCCAGGAATGCCCCTGTGTGGTCACCTTTCACCCCTCCCTCCAGTGCTTTGCTTGTGGCTTTGACAACGGCTGTGTCCGTGTCTTCAGCATCGCCAACACCAGCCTGGTGGCCGAGATGCGGTAGGCAGAGGGGATGCTTGAAATTTGAAGATATTTTAAAATTGCACTTTCTTCTGATGCTAATGAGCCCCAAACTGGACCGAGAGAGAGCAAAGATTTCCTTGCAACAGAGGCTCCTTGGTTGGAACTGCACTTTGCTGGTTCACAAACGATTGAAATGCATGCATTACGGTCGCATGGCTACCAACAAAATGAACATTTGCAACCAACATGGCTCTTTTCAACCGATGAGGGAGTGCTTCTGCTCAAGGGGGAAAGCAAAACTCAGAGAGTTCTATTGAAACTAACCTGTTGAAGTTTTGGCATGAGTGTAACCATGCACAAATGCTTTATTCAAACTTTGTGCACATTTACTTATTGTTGGGTCAAGCAATCATTGTTTACACCAAATTCAAATATATATGCAAGTCTATGTGAGTTTTTAAGTTACTTCTGTGGGACACATGAGCTTGGTGGAGATCTTGCCGCTAGCTTGACTTTGCCTGTTTTGCATTTCCATGCAGCATCTGACTCGAAACCACAGTTGTACTGAAACGTTTTTTGGACTTGACAGTATTCATCAGTTAAAGAATGGTCTTAAGTCTCCCTTTGTTAGATCTGGTCACATTTTGTCATCAATACTTCACCAACAGACAGCACCGGGGCAAGATCACAGGCCTGGTCTACACACCCAACAGCCACTACCTCCTGAGTGCTGCTTCCCTGGGCTCCCTGGCCCTCTATGATGCCTCTCAGGAGGCCTACCCGTTGATGCGGTTGCTAGGTAACATGGTCGCCCGGGGGGAGAGGTACGGGCCTAGTGCTCTGGCCGTGAATGAGGACGGGAAGCATGTTGCATTTGTTGGGCCATCCGAATTCACGGTGATGGTTGTGGATGCGCGGTCCTTGGATGAGGCAAGTGTACTTCTCTGTTATTTGTAGTGAACAAACTATGCGCTCTTGTTTTAGTTACTTCAGTTTAATAATCTCATCGTTGCATCTGTAGATACCTTGAAGTGATTCTGTTAAAAGTTGTACCCTTTGAGGAGATATTGCAGGCACTCTATACCAGTGACAGTACTGCGTCGGGCATGCTACGATTGAAATTGTATGGCAACAAGCTCAGGTTGTGACATCTTAGCTGAAGGAGTATTCCTAACAACCTGGTTGAATAACACCCGCAACATGGCCAACTAGAAGCATGAAGGAAATGAAAAATATCTCTCCTGTGACAAATACTTGTATACGTTTTTAGTGTTCTGTTATCAATGCTTTCAAAACTTGGGAATTAGAAATGAAATTGCAGTGAGTAGCATGGAGGCCTCCCAAGTCATGCAAAATTGCTGACGTTTTCTCCTCAAGAAAATCAACTTGTGTATGGTTACAGAATTACGGCACAAGTATATCGTGCAGAATCTATAAACTCCTTTGCATGGTCTGACTCAAAGTTACATTGATATTGCACATGATCTCATGGTTGAGGGTTGGGTTTATAAGTGATGACTGTTCATCTTTTACTTTGTTGTTACAGGTGATGCGTATTGATATCACATCCATTGTATCGGCAGACACTGAGTCTCCCATGATAGACACCGCAGCAATGGTCCGCTATGCTCCACACAGAGCCAAGCAGCTCCTGGTGGCCACCACCAACTCCCACCTGCTCAGGCTGGATTCACGGACAGGAAGGCTCATCAACAAGGTTGGCTGACTTTCAGAACTATCAAGGGGTTTTTAGTGCTCCGTAATGCCAGATTTGCATTTGGGCTCAATTTTATCCCAAGTGTGAACCAGTCCGTTAGAGTGTTTAATTGACTGCTGGTTGGAAGAACAGTTCTTACGAAAAATCAGTGTGGTGGTACTGGTACTCATACTCGTCCTTGTACTTGAGTGCTTTTTCCTGTACTTGTACTCATACTCAAGGAAATGTACTCATACTCAAGGAAATGTACTCATACTCAAGGAAATGTACTCATACTCAAGGAAATGTACTCATACTCGAGGAAATTCACTCATACTCAAGGAAATGCACTCACACTCAAGGAAATGTACTCACACTCAAGGAAATGTACTCATACTGGAGAAAAAAATTCCCTGTACTTGTACTCATACTTATGGAAAGGTACTCTACTACAACACTGCGAAAAAGTACATAACGTAATCTCCGGTGAGGGCCTACTTTCACCGAAATACCTGATAAATAATTATTAGAATTAAGTGCTGAGCAGACATCAACAGCTACTGGTTAACTAATGGTTGGTTTGTGACCCACCCTCTGCCTTTACAAAATTTCCAGTTCAAATGAACTCTAGAAGACTGCTGTGAAATCTCACTATGAACATCTAACAAAAGAAGCTCTTTGCAATAACAATGGATGCTCATTGTTAGTGTACTGTGATTCTTTTGTGAGATGTTTGTCGTCTCTAATGGGACCCTGGCTTTCTTTTTACAATTTCCAAGTTATTGAGCAGACTAGTCTAACTGTCACCAGCAGTCGATGCATGCAGTCGATATAATAGAGCCAAGTTATCATTGCTCACAGTTTGGCTGCCGACTCGTTCTTAGGTGGAAACCAAGAACGAGCAATGTACATCACATTACTGCAGTCACAGGGCGGTCACTTTTTATGATGCATTCCAATCAACAGGTGTCCAATTTGCACCGGTCGGGTGTGACCGGCATGGAGGTGTGCTCGGACTGTCGCCACCTAGCCACAGCAGGAGACAAAGTCATCAAGATATGGGACTACCACATGAGGATGGACATCAACTTCCAGGTATATCTGAGGATGAGCATTCATCGTCAGGCTTAAGTTGCACAAAGTTGATTTTACTGAAATGAGGACATTCATTTTACCTGCAGCATGTAGGTGCGAGAGGAAAGCACCTTGACTTGGGAATTCTGCTGTGTGTGTTCAAATAACTCCCTTACTGGTGATGAATAGAGAATCTTGGATGACAGTCAAATACAGCCATCTCTGGCTGAGTTTGAGCGGCTTATTCTTGTATGTTTGCAAACGGCTCAATTTGTTGTTTGTGGGTTGACCGCCCGAATGCCAGTGACCTACAAACTGGTAGTGGCAAGTAACATTCAACATGGTTGTGTCCATGTACGTGTTTTGAGGGTTGTTTGGATAACTGAGCTGAATTCTTTACTATTTAAAAAGGAAAATTAATTTCTGTGTTACGATGGAAAATTATTAAAGTTAATTTTGCAAAACTCCTCATTCTCTGCGGCTTTGTAAGCCATCTTGCTATTTTTCTTGGGCTGTCCAATAACCAATATCTTTTTCTGTGTGTTCCTGTAAAACCGTGACAACAAGTTGATGTATGATCCTGTTCTGAGAACAGTGTTCTTGGGTCATGTTCCCGCCGTTCGAGCGCGAGACCAAGGAACCCATGTAGAGAACAGGCCGCCCTAACTCGACCACTGTGTGCCTGATATCCTCATGAATACATTACATATTTCTTCTTCTTAATGTCTGGAGCTCCATGTCTGGTGTTCCCCGTGAGCAGCCAGTGTTCTGGCCATGCGCCATAAAGCCATGCTTTCTACTGCTGAGGGAGTAGTCGTTATAGAGTCCATACTGTTATCATTGATGTAATAATTTCCAACAGGTGTTCATTGGCCACTCGGAGAAGATTCAGCAAGTGGCATTCACCCCTGATGGCCTGGGACTGCTCAGCATAGGGGAGGCTGTCTTCTTGTGGGACTTCTATGGCACCAGTCGGGATCACCCAGCACTGTGAGCATTGTGGGCTTCTTACATAATGAAGAGCCTGTCTTGTTGTGTCTTATTTGGGCCAAATGTCATGGAACTTTTGAAGCTTACAGATTTGCTGAGCGTAGAAATTTCCCTCAGCAGAATCAGGTTAACGGCCAAATTTCTACTTGATGGATGTTGATTTTGAATGGCTTTAAGCTGAATTGTTTTGATTAGCAACTTAAAAGCATTTTCAGTTTAGCAATTTTACTCGTAAATGCAATGGTCCCTGGTCTTACCTTCATTGACCTGATACTTACAAACCTTCTTGTCTGTTATGCTTAGAAAAGCAGTGTTTTTTTCTTAGACTGTTCGTGGTATAACAGACACTCTGACCTCAGTTACATATGCTGCTGAGGCAAATAAGTTTTCCATCGCATTGAAACATTTATTCTATGAGAACATTGCTTAGATATAGTAACACAATAACAGAAACTGTCTCCCCACTTGTGCCTTCACTAAAGTTGGTAGTAGATTGAACTTTAACCCTAACACTCCTCAGTCCTCCAACAGGTGAAGGATTGAGGAGGGTTAGGGTTAATTAATTTCTTTTACATAAATGAGGGGGGAGTCACTGCTTATTATAAAAATTTCATCATGTTTTATTTCTGTTTTGTTTGTTCTTAACAGAGGAACTACTTTAGAGACTGAACATTTTTTGAGCCAATCAGGTAAGTATAGCTTGTCCTGCGGTATTTCCATGAAGAAGTACGAGTGCCATGTCCACACAACTCTATCCTTGATTGTCTCAAAGTCTTGGATGTCTGTAAGGAACTTTGCTTTAAACTCATTTGCATCAGGTTTAGTAGACTCTCCCAACAACTAATCAGAAAATCCATGGGTTATAAATGAGTCGTATCAGTAATCGAGGCTCTCTGATAAAGATTTTTTTTTTCATTAAAGAAGTGTCTCTGAAATTGCAGGATCAAGACCGCAGCCACCGCGCAAAAGCCCCGTCCGCCGAAGTCTGGATATGACCGGCAGTTTACGTCCCCGGGACAAAGCCCCCATGCCGAGCTCTCCGACTAGACTTCTAGAGGCCAGTGACGCATCCACAGAGGACAAGGAGGAAGAGGAGGGCATCTCATTGCTAGGCGGGGTTGAGCGAGCAAACAAGGATGCGGAGACGGAGGTGGTCCTCATTGGGCCGGAGTCTGCGAGTCGGTCCAGTATGGAGGAGTCGAGCGTCACAGAAACAGTGAGTGCTGTCAGAGCTCGCATGTGTCTTTCATGACAGTAGCTTGTTTGTGCCAAAACAGTTGCTTTGTGTTTGTAGAGTGTGTTCGTTCCATGCTTGGACTGTTGATTCCTAGTGGTGTAGTCATAAATTCAAGTGAAAGGCTAATCTACCCACTCTGTGCAAAAAAAATAACCCTACACTGGCGAAGAAACGAGAGGCTGGTGGGTGACTCTCTCCACTTTTCACTCGGTACCTGACAGGAAACCCTTAAATCTGACTCAGGCTGGCCAGCCGACCTTGCAAGCTCGGTGGTTGAATGGTTAAAACCTCTGCACTGGTAAGCAGGAGGTATTGGGTTTGAGTCCTGCCCGAGTAAGCTTGTGAATTTGTTTGCAAGCTCTGAGACAAGCGCTGAGTATACGGTGTTATGAATCTATACGTCGGTGTGAGGGCAAAACCCGTCATTAAAATTAACATCTCCCCAGTGCAAAGTAAATCGTGAATTTAAACCTTTAGCTTCCATTTTAAATGGGTCACTCGCCAATGGCTTCCTGTCCAAAGGGATGCCATTCCTGTGTGAAAATGCACTTCCTCTTGTTGTCGCCTCCTGACTCACTAATTGGGTGTTCTGCAGTGCATGCGACAAGTTTTCCTATTTGAATGCACACAAGACAACAAGTGCACATGCATGAGAGGAGAGCGCATGAGTGCAGGGCAATGATGGGACATGAAGCCCCAGTGCTTTCACTTGAAATACTGATCCCTCACTGCCAAGCGGCCTATCCATACACAGAGCGCACTATTGAGAATGCACCTGACTACAATCGTGGCCAAATCTCATCGGGCCTCCAGCCCCCTGAGCCCCTCTCAATGTTGGGTCTCAGCGCGCGACTTGCGCTCCAGCTGGAGATGATAACATTGACCGGGGGAGTGGGGGACTTGCAGAGTCTGTGGTTATTGACATGTGCCCCAACCATTTTGTCTAGGATTGTAGGTGTAGGAAAAAGCACAGACACAACACAGTGATAATGATTCGTCAGGAAGGATGGCAGAGGTATAGTGTGACCGAGACCCAGAATTGTAAAAAATGTCACAAACAAACAGGCCATTTTCATTTCAATATATTCTGGCTTTGATATCTCGTACTCTCTGTAAAGCTGGTTTTCATTTGACTAATCAACAAATTAAACTGAATTTGGGTTTGGATTTTTCCCCCTGAAGGATGAAGCTCCACCGGTGGAAACCCTAGGGACAAGCCCACGCATCCAGAGACACCGCAGAGCAGAGCCAGGGATGGACCCCACAGCCCCACCCCTGCCAGTCCTTAAGCCGGCCACTGACAAAGCCAAGCAGACGAGGCCCAGTTGCTACAGCCACTTTGTGGCAAGGGAGAACCGCACACAGATGGCGCAAGTAAGCCAAGGTTTACCTCTAAACTTCTGCCAGTCATAGGATTTGAGCAGGAACTATTGAGGGTGCTGTGTAGCAATCAGTAAAGGTCGAGTTTGGGCGGTCTGTTCTTGACACGGGTTTCTTGTTCTCGTGTTCGAAAGGCGGGAACACGACTCAAGAACACTGTTCTCGGAACAGGATCACACACCACCTCCTCGTTAGGGTTTTACAGGAAAAACTCATGAGATTTTGATTTTTGAACAGCTGCAAAAGTGGAGAGGTGGCTTCCAAAGCCATAGACCATGTAGACAATGGGAAGTTTTGCAACATTAACATTAATTATTTTCGAAACACAGAAATGAATGTTCCTGTTTATATAGAAAAGAATTCAACCCATCCAAAACTTAACTCTCGAGTAACGTACATGGACGCCGCCATGTTGCATGTTTTTTGCTTCTTCCAGGCGTTCGAGCGGCCAACCCACAAATAACAAATCGAACTGTCCGTGAACATACGGGAACAAGCCGCCCGAACTCAGCCAAAGAGTCTTGTGGGAAAAACATGGAACAATCTCTACACGAGACCATTGACTAAGTAAAGTTTGTCAAATTTATGTGTATCTTTACCACATCAGTATGTATGTAGGTACGTTTATATATGTATACCACATCAGTACTCGCGTCTTGAAATGAAAATACACTCAGCACAGAACTGATAGATGGGGCATTGATAAGTTAAACTCTTCAATAGACCTTATATGTTAAGACAGAGTCAGAGGTTGTTCCTTGTTATTTAATTTAGTTACAGTGATTTTACAAAAGCTTTACTCGAGCTTATCCCAGAGAAGGAAAGAAGTACCCTCTTACGTAACGTCATTTGCATAAGGTCTAGATTTGTTTGAAGCCTGGCTACTTTGTCCTGTAGTCTTGTGATAGTCTTCTTTTCAAGCATGCATTTCAAGTTCATTCGGTCATATTCTCCCTTGATTTGTCAAAGGGACTTTCCCTACGTATCTGTCTACATCTTCAGCAACGTCGGTGCCTTGTAGAATTAAGAAAATTCAGTTTTCTGGACCAGTCCATGGCTGGGATTGTTGCACATCCAGGAAATCCTCAGTGTATTGCTACCTGTAGTGTAAATAACTGTCCATCCATTAACGTTTTTCTGAAAGATTACTGCACAGCGCCATCATTGGGGCCTTCAGAGTATGCTGCACCCTCATGCCGGGGTTTGTTGGTGCAGACATCCACATTTTTCAGATTGCTCTGTCCTTTTCCAGCGGCGGTATATAGCCCCTCCCAAGCAGGCTGGTATGAAACTGAAGTCGGTCCTTGGGTACAACGGCAATGGCAGAGGGAACCTGGTCTGGCACCCCGACACCGGGCTGTTTGCCTACACTAGTGGCTGTATAATTGTCATTGAGGACCTGCATACCGGGACCCAGAAGCATCTCATGGGTAAGACATGGTAACATGGTAGCTAATAAGTCTCAGTAAAGATTTAGGCTGCATCCAAATCTGTTGTCTAGAGCTAGGTCTGGGTCTTTGCTCCATTGGAAATGTGTGGAGAAGCGTAGACAATAGACCTAGCCGTAGCTCTGGAAGCCCGTTTCGGACACGGCCTTACTCTTAACCTACCACGATTCCTTTAAGTGGACTTTAACTTGATAGCCCTGACAATTTGACCACTGCTGTGCTGAACTCATGTGTTTGGTTTGGTAAAAAAATTTGGCATGGCAGTTGCACAGCTTCGAGAACCACCCCGCTTGGAAAGTCGAGTTTGGCATGGCAACAACCTTTGGCTCAGGATCGGTTACTGCACCATTGCCATCCTGTGCGATAGCGTCACAGTGCTGTTCTAAGTACCATGCAATACTTCTTGCTAAATACAAATGCATTAGAAGTTGGTACCACCGACATCAGTGGTTGTTCTGCCAAGTTGCCATGCACAAATATTCACGGCTGAACATAATTTTATTAGGAAAGAAATGCAAATAAATGCATTTCAATACACACCAAACCTCTTGCATATTATGACTGTCAGAGTCGCACCTGCTAGTTTAATAACAGGTGCGCATTAGCAAGAGGCTTAAAAAAAACCACAATTTCTGTTTCCCGTTGTAGGTCACGTGGAGGAGATCTCCACGCTGACACTGCAGCACGACTGCCAGGTGCTAGCCTCCGCTTCAGGCGCTAATGGGCTCGCCGCCAGCCAGATCTGCCTGTGGGACGTCCAGGGGGCGCTCTGCAAGAAGGTGCTGTCCTACCACGAGCATGACGTCATCTGCCTGGCCTACTCCAGGGATGATAGATTCTTAGTCTCAGTTGGTAAGAAAAAAAGTGGTCAACTTCAACGTTTAATTTTCCTTCTGGTGTTTCAAGCTACTTATTGTGAAAACTACAATAAGCTCGACTCTTGAAACAGAATTCCACAGTTAAGAACAAATGGTCTCCGCTTGGCAGTCTAAGTCCAGGCAAATGCGACAGACAGTTGTGGCGTAGGTCCAGATTTCCATGGGTAAATCCAGATCTAGATGTGACCTGTACTGTGAATTTATTTTGATCAAAGTTGTGCTTAAAAGAAACTGAGACCTGATTGGTGCGGCTGTCTGTAATTGTAAAACACTTTTGTAATGAAATGTGGCTGTACAGATGCGTGCGAGTTTGTTTCCATTGTGCAAAGTGCACTGCTAAACTTTCAGACGCACTTTTTTTGCAAGTGCCAGTTTTCTTCAGTCAAAGATTTTGCTGTATGACCACAATTTACAGTTTGTGAAGTGTAATATGGCTCACTTACATTTTGTAAATGCAGTATGATCCAAATCTTATGCCACGTATCCTGTGATGAAAATGTATTCCAATCCCCCAATTCGTTATTTCATCATCTTTTGTTTTTATTTTCATCAGCAAGAGCAAGTTTTTATCATCTGATTTGACAGTCTGATAAAAATGAACGTTACGTGGATGAAAAATGTTCAGAGTTCCTGTTGATTTCCATCGTGCAAGATTCAAAGGATTTTAATCTAGAATTACATTGGTGATTTCTGACTTATTTTGTTAAGTTGGGACACGGAATCACAGAGCACTTTGGTTTTGCCCATATCACCAGAGAGATGACCTTGAAGTGGAACTGACTTTGTTGATATTCCCTTCTTTTTCAAAACTTATCATCTGTCCATCTATCACCTTCCTCAGGTGATTACCGGGATTGTACCCTGGTGGTGTGGAGCACCCACGACTACAGCCTCCTGGCAGCCTCCAAGACGGCCAGACCCATCCACGCCCTGGCCTGGGACCCTTACACTACCAATGAGTTCTGCTCGGTCGGTGAGACGGGCACGTTGCTGTTCTGGCTTCTGGACGAGACCCAGGGCAGGTTCAGCCTGAACGTCCATGAGGCGGACGTGCCTCAGGACCTACTGGACTCAAAGCACATGGTAAGCCCACACACAGTTAGGTCACCTACTCAGTGAGGA
>NW_019091416.1:2167064-2177539 GCF_001949145.1 Acanthaster planci
GGGCGCTTAATCGGGTGACACCCTGGAAACTCAGTAAATCACTGAGTGTGAGGCGCTTAATCGGGTGATATCCTCAAAACTGATTAAATTTGATGATCTGCTTAGAATGAAAGCCATCTGATGGTAGAACGTGTCATATAAACCACATGTATGTGAAATTATTTTTTCATATTAATAATTACATCAACGCCAACTTCATTTGGTGTTTTTTTACAGAGCGCTTGATCAAATTGGTCGACTACCACGAAAGCAGTTTCCAAGATTTTGTGGCCCACAATGATGCTGTTCAGCTAGTTCGCTTCACTCCCTCTGGCAAGCTTGCCTTCACTGTGGCACACAATCAGATCTTGGTGTGGGAGGTGACCATATAGCAGGGACAGCCTGGGTGTAATGTCATCAATGTCATCAATACAGAAATTTTAGGATCTGCTGTGCTTTTGTGTATTTTTATGCCAGACATGTTCCCACTGGTTATCTGAAAGTTTGTACATTCAAAAAACTTTTCAATAGCACTTGATTACTCACATGAAAATGCTGCAAGTGTGGGAAAGTTGGGCAAAGTAAGAGTTAGTCATTTTTTTTTTCTAAGTCGACAAACTTTCTTGAAATTAAAAAAAATTGATGTTATTGAAATGTAATAGTATTTTTTATTGAAAGGTGTGCAGAAAAAGTTCTGGCTTCAATGCCTTTAAATACTGAGGTGAATGCAGTTCTTTCAAATAGTACTTCCGTTTGCTGTGCCTTTGAGGTTTGAGTGTATATTGATATAAACTATTTGTAAATATGACCATGTATATGTGTAAATTTGATAGCTTCCGTTGTGATGTCTTACAGATTTGTAGTGTACGGAGTACTTTTTTGCTTTGGATTATTTAAATTTACTTTGGTGCCCATTTGTACATAAAAATTACATTTTTACCAGATGTGCCTTTGTTAAAAAGGACACTGAAAACATGTTGACATGGTTGAGAAGAACAAAAAGTCAACAAAGAGCTTATGTCTAGACATACATGTATCTATTCAACGCCTTTGCCGGCAAGGCTCATAACAAGGCTATTTGCAGTTGTCCTGCAAAGTTATAGTACATTCCACATTCAAGAAAAGTTACATTGTTAGCCATGCTGCTAAGTCTTTACATCATTAAGTGAACTTTTTAACATTTAAAAACATTTGAAGAGATGGAACTATTTTGAATCTGATTTTCTCATCGGGGGTACTTCTTGAAGTTCTTCCATTCAAACGTTTTGAAAAGGCTTCCTGCGCAGCTTAGAACATTAAAAAAATGCCAGATAATGCTTACCCTTTGTATTGGCAAAAATGAAAACTTAAAAGGAATTTTGCATACTAACCATGAATCGCACAGTGGTTCCCCCCAAAAGTGACCTCGCACTAGTTGTCTCTTAATCTCAAAAAGCAAGTTAGATTTTGATCCATGTAAAGAAAATATAACAAAGTCAAAGTCACAAGGGCCACCTGTTTACAGTTTGCAAATCTGACTATAAACTAGAATTTCAGAATATTTTTACTGAATCAAATTACAATTAACAGGGCACGAAGAAATTCAATCCTCCACTCCTGTCCATGTTTGGTATCCTGAAGAAGATGGCGAAGAGGGCCTTGGCATTGCATGCTAAAAGCTGACTCGTGCAAACAGCACCATGCACAAGGTAATGGGGGATATTCTTACTGCTTCCTGATGTTCAAAAGACAACCCAAGCTCCCAAACGACATGATGCTTCCGACTCATCACCCACAAATGACAGTGACATAGAGTTCCCAATCTTCAGTGGAAATCTCCTGACCAGACAAAATGGAATGTTGTCAGGAAGGTAAATAATTCTAATAAATTCCCAGTGTGAAGGCACTGCCAATTCGCTGGCCACAGAAAGTGGTATGGCTTGCCACGCTCCCAAATGACATGCATGAGATGCAAAGCAGCTGGCAGTGCTAGGCGACTCTTCCTGCTTACAACGCCAACTTCAAAGCAGAGACAGTCGTCTGACTTTGCATTGGTGTTCAAGTTGCCTTCCCACATTTCTCTACAGGTTCATTGGATTTTTTTTTTTTAGCACTGCTAGTTTTCTAGTACTGTCCAGAAATCTTTGCAGATTTTTCTGATATTTCTCCCAATGTTTTCCAGTGTTTTCTGGTAGCTTTCCAGTCTTTCCCAAAATAGTTCCCCCCTGAAATAACCAGAAGGGTCACTCCCACTAATTCATTTCCACATGTATCACAGACCACGACAGATCCAGACAGTCGCTGCTTTTTGTAGCAAAAACTATCAGGCATCGAGCATTAGTGCAAGAGCTATTTCATGAAAATGCTACAACCTGTGATAAAAAGGTCTTCACAAGCACATTTTCTTCAAGTACACTGGTTCAAAAAATAGTAAAAAGGAAACAAATGGTGCCCAATACGGCAATGAATAAAATAATATTATAAATTGATGATCTTTTGTGCCAGATCTATTTACATGACATTCAAACTTTTCGGTGCCCTTTGCCTCTCACAAGCCTACCCATCCTCAGCTCCTGAACCCTGGGGAGATGCAGGCCGCAGTTGTAGGTGTGATTCCCAGGGGGAGGTCCTTGTCCCACTCTTCATATTGCACAAATTCATCCTCTTCCTCCTCCCTCTGTAGAGAGAACAGCACAACAAAAATCCAGACCGATTTACTTCTACAGCAAACATGTATAATCACTGTAGGGTCTTCAAGTTAAATTAAGCACGGCATAAACAAAAGGCAGCAATGATGTATCCAAGGAAAAAATCCAGGATACGGTATATAAAATAGAAAATGATGGATTTCAAAGCCATACTCCTAAACAAAACTATTGGGAGAGCAATTTTGATTGCTGGACAGGATTCAAGCTTAGAGAAAATGGAAAAGGAAAGTTTGGAAAAGGAAAGTTTTTAGAAAGTAAATGTTGAGTATATACAAAGTCTGCAGAATGTCAACAACTTTCTTCCACTGAACACTCTAAGAAGATTTTCCTGTAGTTGAAGAACCTGACTAGCCATCTCTTGACTAGCCATCTCTTCTTGATGTTGTCTGTGTCGTACCACATGACCAGGATGCATGTATGCAGCACATGTACTGAATCTCGACTAAATTCAAGCATAGCTGAGAGCACACCACACCCCTGATCTCCCCAACAGATTGAATATTGAAGCCTTCCCCTACCTTGGAAGTGTCTTCGTCAGGTTTACATCCTTCCCACTGTCTGTACAAGGACTGGACAAATTTCCCTGACCTGGAGGAAATAAAATGCTAAATAAAATTAAAATTGGACTTTTAGGGAAAAGTACATTTGAATGAAACGGTGATACTAACATACAAAAACAAAATTTGATTGTTTTTCAATTACACATGAAGTACAAACTTAGCCCTTCCCGATTCCATCCCAAATCAATGTGGGGTAAGCTTATTACTGAGTGGAAGTTAGGGGCATGGCCATCTCACCTCGGCAGTAAGTAGGGGTCGAAAGGGAAGAACGAATCCAGTGAATTTGTAGAGGGTTGTGTGGCTGAGCCGCTGGAATGTAGCTTGGCTACCTGGTGCAGCGATCTGTTGTTCCGCTCAATGATCGTGTAGCAATATGCTATCTGGTATTTCCTGAAAAATGCAGCAAGTCAGTTCCTGTAAAAATCACTGCTGATGGTTGACTTTCAAAGCTAATAAATAGCCTTGGTGGTCCATTCTTCAATTTGTATCTAAAGGCAATTTTTATGTTGCATTATCGAAGTGTTTATCAACATTAAGAGTAAAGATTTGAATTTATATTTAATGGAATTCTACACTGATATTGAAACAAAAAGCACTGCCAAATTACATCTTTAAGACAGAAAGAAAGAAAAGCCCTCTCGTGTTGAGAGCTGAAAATCTCTGATATAACCTTTGGACTGACTGATAATCTGTTGGGAAGAAAGACAGAGCCCTACAAACGAGAGCTGTTTATATGACTTAAGCTGCTTCCTTCCGTCTTTGCTGTCTGTGCCGTACACATAATCAAGATATGTGGGTGGAGCACATCTTGACCAAATTCAAGCACAAATGCCACAATTCAAATCCATCTTTGCAAGTCTTGATAATATTCCCACAAGCTAAGAAATGACAACATCTCAAGAGCACAGATTTCCTCAGGAATGACTGGCCCAAAACTTTTGTGGACTGGTGACACTCATTAGAAGCACAGGTGTTACATTAGATTCCCGTTATAGCGCTCTCAAGGGGACCTAACAGAATTGAGCATTACAACCGCACAGCGCTGTAGCCTACTGGATGGACGCGCAACATGTACAACGCACATGTATTGCTATGTACATGTATAGATTCATGTATCCACATATACATGTATGTCATGTATGTGAATTTCGTTTACATGTATTGGCAGATGTATGTACCGTAATATTCGAAGTACATGCCTTGTTTTTTTATCTCGACGTTTTTGTGACGCCGATAAAAAAAAAACTCTTCAAAAACTGCCACGGGACCTCATGCATGCTGCATCGCGGCACATGTACTGCATCTTCACCCACCGGGACATCCTGGACTGCTACTGCGTACCCATTCATGGACAGTCCAATCACTGACTTTTCCCAAATAACCATGTGACCACAGAAAGTGATACTTCATCAGAAAACCCAAGTGAAAACAGACCCGGCATGTCACGGCAAACACAATCGGCGAAAAGACGAGATCTGCTACACGAAAATACACATACAATTTAAGCCGCTGATTTTATTTATCGAGGGAAAGAAACCTTTAGGTAACAAAATACCACATGTAGTATCTCAATGTTGATTATTCTGTGTCCCAAATTACACCATGAGAATAAATAAAAAGTGGGAAATAATCACTACAATGACGCCACAGTAAAGCCATGCAGCCGCGGCTCAACGTGGTGAGCAAGTGCTCGCGATCGCGCCGTACTCTGTGTGATCGCTAAACTACTGGTGTCCAGGATGGCCAGCCAATTGTGGTGCGGTGGCCTTGCGATGTGGTTTCATATGTGTTGATTTTCAAAAAATCTGATTTTCCAAGGTAAAGAGTGCTGTAACTGGAATCATGTCACATGCTTTATATGGTTCTGGGAGCCGAAAATCGTGACCGTTATATCCGGAAAAGCGTTGCAAACAGAAGCGGTATAACCACATAAAAATGCACACAGTGAATGGGCGTGCAGATGGGGAAATGAAAATTGAGCGTTACATCGGTAAGAGCATTATATCAGGGAGCGCTATAACGGGAATCTACTGTAGTAAAATGCAAGTTCAGCTCAAGACATCCAATACAGGATGCCAGGAAAGCTGGCATGGCTTGGCAAAGAGGGCCTAATCTCACAGAGATGATAAGAGTAACTACACTGCTACAGATTTATGTGCTTCGTAAAAACCGACTTGCAAAACGGTCTCCAATCATTGCATTTTCACTGGTATTCTGCTTCTGCTCATAATTTCTGCTCCTGCGTGCTTTCCAGCTCCAGGGAATCAGACTGATAACCCACAGTGACATGAAACTGAACCAAAAGGGAGCCGACCTGTTTCCGAGGCAACACAACTACGACAGGACGAAAACAACGCTGAGGTCACAAGATCGTGAGATGTAAAACTCAACCTCGCCCCTCACCTGGTCAGAGTGGCAAACATGTTGACGATGGATGGCAGACAAACCCTAAGGGGGTTTAATCTGCAGGTGACGACGCGTTCCAGGTTCAGCCCCATCACGTAGTGAAGTCCCTTGTTGTCAGCAAGAAGCTGGCGGTGTCGAAAGATGAAAATGTAAAACACAGCCTGGAAAAGAAAGTAAAGGCATGAAATCGCATGAACTTACAGCAAAATATTTTAACCACTTGCTGCCGGGGAACCCCGTTTCGAGCACCGTGGGTTGATATGCAGAGCCGGGCTGCCCAAAATTGCACAAAAAAGCTGGTCTGTTGAACAAAAGACAGTACTCAGAACAAAAAACCTGCTGCTGGGAATTGCCATTATTTTTTAGCTAGCATTTTTCGAAGGTAATCCGTCACTGTTTTAAACAGTATACTACTGTTTTGGGCATAGCGTGTCCACGGATTGGTACCGCAGACAAAAGTACTCCAGGGCTCCAATGATGAGCAACACAGCACCGCTGCACACTAATCCAGCCGCGTTTGAAAAGACGCCACTCGCATTCACTGGGAACAAAGGAAATTACGCAACACCTCACAATTCTGGGCAATCTTTTTGCAGGGCGGCAGGCCTGGCTGAAATACTCAGGGGTCAATGAAGGTTGCCTGTCAGCTAGAGTAGCCACAAATCAGTCATTCATGTGGGTGTAAAAGTGCATTAAATGAAATGATGAATTTTTGAAGAATTTTGAAAACTGAAAATCTTGAAAATGACCTGTATGTGTGCATTGCATTTTTTAAAAACACCCGGCAGCCAGTGGTTCAGCAGTCTTTTCATGATAGGGAAAAAAAAAATTACAGGAGAGATACTGTAAACTTGATCTCACATAGCAAACTAGGGGCCAAAGTCATTTTCATGGGATATTGTTCTTGTATGACAAATTCATTAAAAATGGGAATACAAATAAACTTGCCTCTTGACTCAGATTCACAATGAAGACAACCAGTTGCTGGAAAAGTGTCAAATACTTATTTGTGTAAAAGAAAGCCCTTGTGTAAAAGATAGCCAATGCCAGTATTGCAGTCAAGTCCCCAACAAGGCATCCAGTGATTACGTCAAGTCACAAGCTATTCAAATGAACCATGAAAAAGCATTCCGTTGTCATTGTTCACCGTTTCTTACGACTGGTCTTGTGAAAGGACTTGTGATCCAATTTGTGAAGACACTTTCCAAAGGAAGTACGATGAATTTGACTACAACGCTGGCAGATTCACACAATGAAACAGTACTGACGCTTTCCAATCAATCAACCAACCTGACAGAGGGAGTAGAATGGCCCATGTACACACACATCCTGCTGAAGTCTGCTATTCACCTCCTGATTGTCAATGTAGGAATGAAGCCAGCCCGACAACAGGTCTAAGCACGCTGTGACAGTACTGGGAGAACAAAATTAAAAACAGGAGTATTGCTTGCATGTATCTGCTGATTTAACCCACAAGTTTGTGACAGTGAATAAAATATGTCAATCAATTATTCCAGCACAATCAGCTCTCCTGTTTCTCACAATGAGTCGCTGTGGGGAAAGGATTAACAAGACACTACACTTGGCATTTTGTTCACTCCATGCATCGGTGATTACATTGTGGTGTTGGTAAGGCCACATTACTGCGGTGCTGTTAGGTGGATAATAGATCAGAATGAGGGAAGTGGAACATTTTCACTGTCGCTGTAAACACCCTACAATCTCTGCATTTCTCAACCATTCCATCACAAATGCTTGACTCCAGGGAAGCGAGTGGAGTCGCTGACTCACTTCACTGCAATCCACATGTGCACTGTGCGGCTCTTTAGGACACTGCAATACAAAAGCCCTCTTGTGATAACATCTTACAGGTTTCACAGCATGCCCTACAAGCTACGCCGGCTTTTGGATTTGACAGTAGGATGATTTGACAGTAGGATGACCCGATGTGCGTACCTGAGAGGGAGGTAATCTGCCCTGGAGACAAAGCTTGCTATGTAGGATGCAGAGGATTGACGCAGTACGGCCGGGGTGTTTGGATTGGTGAAACGTTTCCATAGAAACTCCAGAAATGCATCTATGATTGCCTGCATGAAAACAAGTTTAACAGATGGCATTCTTAGCTAGATACATTTATTTCATTTTAAGATTATGCGAGATGGTAGAAGTTTTTTGCATTCGACTGATAATTTTTCACACAAAGACCTCCTTATTACTAATGAGGTACATGCCCAGAACTTGAGGAGGAAAATTCTGCCACCGATTTGATCAAAATATCTGTCGATGAGCTAATAAGCCTCGTAAAAACTTGTTACTCCAGCCAATTATTCATTAGCCAGGATGTAAGTGATGTCCAGTATCACTCCTTCAAAACAGCCACTTACCTTGACCAATTCACTGGTTCTTACTCAATTCATATACAAACATTTGTTCATTTGTCTTTCTTCAAGATTACTTGAAATATCAAGTACCAATAAAATATCAGTTATAATAGATATCCCTTGTGAAGTAAGCAGTACCTTTGATGAAGGACAATATGGCGATTTCATATTTAGACCATGTGTAATGAAATCATGAGAGTGCTGAGCTAAGTACATGCCCATCGAAGGTCATCTCAGAAGAGCAATACACGCTCACGAGGTTGGTCCCATCAGCGGAGTAGGCCCACTCTCACTGAACATGTTCATGCTTGAATATTTCGCTATCTGGACTGACTCAATTCAGTTTGTGCACATTTCAATGATTGGCCTGCAACACAAGTAGAAATGCCAACAGTCTAACACACATCTACTCAAGTATGTCACACTCGAGCTTAGCTTGCCACTAACGCGGGAGGTGGAGGACTTTTTGAAATTCCTTACCTGTCTGAAACTACAAAAGTAGAAGAGCAGAAACTGGACATGGCTGGAGGCATGGGTGGGTAGGATGACCTTATCAAAGACTTGCAGGAGATGCTTGTGAAGGAGTCTTGCTTCCTCTAACTGGAACTCGTCTGATGGAGGATAATTGGAAACAGATTAATAGAACAGGCGGGATGAACCTGGGCGAAAGGGAGCCCTCTCAACAAATGCCGGAGTTTAGTCCATCACAAACAATAAGAAGTTATCCAAGTCCTCACAGGTCTATCTCAAAACGTCTACTTTTTGCTCAAGTTCCGGGCTTCACAAATGAGCTGTGAAAAAAAGGCATTCCTTTGTCGTTGTTCGTCCGTTGTAACCCAACTCGACTAATGAACTGACTTGTGACTGACCTGTGACCTGTGAAAAGAATGCCCGACTATGATGGACCTGCCTTCAGCACCGTACCAAATATGACAAAGAGTGAGACCTCTGCCACTGTGCAGCAAGTGCCACTGCGCAGCAAGTACCACTGTGCACACACTGTACCAGTACGTGCACTCTGCTAAAACAATCTGAGGCGTCTTTCATGTGTGCGTAAACTACTCCATGCATGTACCCCGGCCTTTTACTGGTGGAGCTCAAGCATGTGTCAGCTATGCAGCATAAAATGACGAAGTAGTCCACAGATCCACCTTCAAATGCAAATTCACATTCTGGACAAAGCTGTCCTTCCAGTTAAAATTGGTAACATGTAATGTGTAGAGAAGCAGGGGAAGTGGAGTACTTTTTTTACTGTTAGCAACTTTTTGAACAGGAGGGTGAAAAAGTTGTTTAAAGAATCATTTTTCCCACGACAAAACCACTCCCCTCAATTTTCTACTCATTTTCATGGCATGTTTTTTAATTTTCTGATAATTGCATTTCCTGCGATTGTTCGTGGGCAGTGTAAAAAAAGATCACTCTGCCTAGTCAAAAAAACTGACAGTGGTCGGTAGGAAAGGGAATGGTTAGCCACCCTGACTACCCCCATCCCATCCAATTTGCCCTGAAAGTATCCTTCTACCATTTTTGAAGCATGTATCCCTGACATACACCATCATGGTGCTCATCAGCGAGTCCAGCTTGTCGGCCATCTCGTGTTTGACCGCATCCTTCTTCTCGTCTCCCGCATCCTTGACGCAGTCTTTATCACCTTCTCCTACACCATCCTGCGATGAGAATAATTCGCATGATCACAAGGGTCCTGAAACAAACTAGCCTCGTCTCCTGTACGTCGATACAGTGAGTCACGAATGATCATTATTGGTGGGGCATTCAGTGAAATGTTGCGGCCTGATAGTTTAGGGATCGGTCAGACTGTGTCACGAGTTTTGAAGTTTTAGGAAAAGGAGTGGGAGGTCTAGTGTCTATGACTCTTTTCACTTCACCAAGAAGGAAAGTCAAAATTGTTTTTGTGGTAATTCAGGACATCACATTAGAATTTTCTTCGAGCAAAACACACGGAAAGTTTACTGCACGCTTGGTGTACTTTCTCAGGTCTTTCAACTTAACATAAATATCAGGTGGATTAATTTATTCTTTGTTAATTTACGCTGATTTATGCACTTGTTCCGAACCAATTGTGAGGAAGATTTTAATGTTCACTTTAGAGCAGCAATATAGCTTGAGCTTGTCCAGTAATATGGGTTAACCCTAACCCTCCTCAATCCTTCACCGGTTGGAGGACTGAGGAGTGTTAGGGTTAATCAGCATAGCTTATGACTTCAACTCTGTCGATGCAGAATACACATTCACTTCAAATCAAAGATTTTACGCCATGAACATAATGCAAGATAGCATGACACTAATGAAGGCAAAATAAAATAAGCAAATTGCAGCTTTCAGTGACAGCTTGACCAAGTCAAAACTTCCCAACTAACCATCTTGAACTGCGTGTCGTCTCCCGCCTCGTTGGGTCTGTCGACGGTCTCTGCAAGACTTTCAGCATCCCAAATGTCTTCCTT
>NW_019091416.1:2193968-2217397 GCF_001949145.1 Acanthaster planci
TTATGCACATGAAACAGTGAATCACAGTTGTTGGGCAGTACAAAAGTGCAATCTGATATTCCTGTGAGGGACTGTTGGTGCAGTGCACAACACCACACAGCTGTGCTTCTTTGAGGTGTTTACCAAGTGACCCAAAGAGTGACTTTAGCATAGGAGGGTTTTGAGGAAACCTCATCCCCAAAATCTTGGGGATAAGTTTGTGCCATTGACCGTGATTGACTTCCCCGACACTTTCTTCTGCAAAGAGTACCACTGCTGAAGTTGTTGTAACTTGTATGACTGTTTTGGATATGATTTTCACATTTCTTCTTCAGCCGGACTGCCACCCATCTACCGTTACCTGCTGAAAACAGCGAGAGCCGGCCCAAGATCGACTTCGTCGTTTTTCTCCTTGATGCCAACAACAATATGAGGTCAGTATTTCCACCATCACTTTCAGGAAGGAATATTGTATGGGGTGCCACCGTTAGGCATTTATGCTAGGAACCTGACTGAAATCCTCTAAAATCTACCACGGTGCTGAAACTTACTGCAGTATTCTTTGGGCAACTCTTACATTCAGTAGAAGTCACCCCTCTCCAACTGTCACAGATGATTGAAATTTCACGTTTGCTGTCCATTGTCAACAGGGTATTAAAAATCCAACAAGTAGATGTGTGCCAAAAGTAAAGGATTACCACTCTTTGTATTTGAACTGTCAATCCGTCTTGAGCAGAAGCACCCCCTCATCAGTTGAAAAGAGCCATGTTGGAGGGGAATGTTCACCACTGTCATTTGTAAACCAACTAAGTGCAGTTATCACCAAAGGAGCCTCCGTTGCTAGGAAAATTGCACCCTTGCTTGGTCCTAGCTCAGGTCTGATATTTGCCAAGCTCTTTGTGGCTGAGCCCTGCCCCCTTCATTTCTGCAAAATCTTTAACAAATTTCTCGGTAGATTTTGGATCTTGGAGAGTTCAGGTCAATCATTAGCTGCTTTACTTGTACTGTTGATGGTCCTAAAA
Source organism: Acanthaster planci (assembly GCF_001949145.1). The sequence continues at coordinate 2,194,970 of NW_019091416.1, forward strand.
GCAAAGTAATTCGTCGCTGCTGTGATTAGCATTAACACTAAACAAATGTTCATTCGACCCTGACTTCATGCCTTGTGTTTTTGTTATTTTTCCAGCATTAGCAAAACGGTCGCATCTGCCAAGGAACTGGATGTGAGTTACTTCTTGGGCAAGGCATGCTTTGTTGTCCTGAATGCGACCAGTGAGCGCTTACATTGCACCGACATGAGTAACATCACTGGGCTGTGCGATGCTCACGATTCCCCCATGCTGTGCGGGAGTGTCCAGGTAGCTCAATCTAAAATCTACAAAAATCCACAGGCTAGTTTTTGACTGCAATCGCTATGGATTACAATCCAGCAGCTGTTGTGATCTGAAAGAAAATAGCATTGCCCAGATGATGTCATTACTATGTCTTTCTTTCGCAGGACGAGAACCAGAGAAAAATTTTGGCTCGGAAGCTGTTATGTCTGACAGAGATCAGCAGCGGTTTCAAGCACGCCATATCCCCAATGCTCATCCAAGCAACAAAACATACATACGAGTTCATGGAAACGTTATGATGATGACATTACAAGCGAGATGAGATTTTGGACTTGCATTGAAACAGGAGATTTTGCTCTGGAGTGCTTGACGTTTTTGCTTGCTTTGATGGTAAATCTAGTCCAGCAAGAAAGCACGACTACAAATGCGAGATGGTACAAACATTCGGATAACCATTGGATCTTGGATTGGACAGAGTAGCGGGCAGTTTATACAAGATGTGTGAAGTGCACTAGGCAAGCATCAGACAGGATTAGTTAATGTCAGCCTGGTGTTACAAGACAAGCAATGTAAAGTTCGTAGTCTGAACAACATAAATTAATGGGCACTTCTTCATCCAGTCGGCATTTCAGAACTCCCAAAAGAGATACGAAACTAAAGCTTTAAAACTGCCCAGTAACGAACCAAATCAATTATCGTGCTCTTTGGTACCGAGCTGAGTTCTAAGTGTACAACTACATGTGCAAGCCAGGGAAAAAAGTCAGTGAAATCTATAAAATCTGGATCCAAACAAAGTCTGTAGATATCCGACAGTTCAGTTTTTTTTTAAACCACAGCCAAATGTGAAAGAAATGTTAGTGAACCTAATGCCTCACTATGGCCAAGTTTTCTTGTGGTTTCAGGTGGTCTCCAGTTTGTCCACATTAGTTTTGTCAGATGTGCCAATTGATATTTAGACCATGCCAAGAGTGAAAGGGAAAAAAAGAGAGTTAGAGAGTGGCTTTCTAAACAACAGCTGAATCAGGCACTTGTCGGCTTTGCACCCATCTGTGTTAACTTTAGTAGCAGAAAAAAACAACTTTAACATAAGCTTTTCAGATCATACAGGGATATTTGTACAATTTATTTCAGTGAAAATAAAACATTCATGTATTGTTATACATATTTTTGTTACAGCAGTTACCAGGTCAGGGACCAGACCACAATCTAGCAACGTCCTCAGTTCCTGCTTATGTCGCTTGTTCAAGCGGTAATGACGTTAGTTTTATCAGGTCACGTGATAATGATGTTATTTTCCTGCGAGATTTTGGGAAATAACAAGATTTTAAATGCCGGCAGCCGTCAACATGGCTGCCGTTGCCATTACCGTTAGAGTCTATGGCAAAGTTATTTCCAATCGCTATTTTGGAAAATCACCGAGGTAAACATAAAATTTGCCAAGGTGAATTGATGGAGATTTTTAATGGCAACATTTTCATGCATAAAGTTAACTTTGGCAAAGTTTTATTTTTTGTGCAAACCTTTTCTTTGGCAGAATTGAACTCGCCCACACTCCGAATTCAATACCTCCATTACAAGATTCGTCCGAAAAATCTCCTCAATCCGCTTTTAGAGATACCAAATGACCGGAAAGTTTCATTTACATCTGGGATAGCATGTTTCCTGTAAATTTGATCAATCAGAGTAATTTGTATTTAAGTTTTTGCCGATAAAGAGATCGGTGTCATCTGTGAACCATGCTCTGAAAAAGCTCAAGAATTATGCCATCAATGCACAATCGAGCGGCATATGCATAGTCTGGCGTCGTCAGATTTTGGTTTGGTCCTCGACCTGATTACAATAAGATGTCTTACTTCTTGTATACCTTTGTTGTACAGAAAGAACTTATACATAATTTGTGTCATCTGTAAAACAGATGTCCAGACTGGTACACAGATTTGTTTAAAATGGGCTTCTACATGTTTAGAACAATTAACATTTTTGATTTAGTTTTCGTTTCTGAAGACTAAAACTGACACCATAAAACACTTGTATTGCAAACATCTGTGCACCAGATGCCCCAACCATGGAATAAAAGATTTTGGCACAATATATTCCACACTGTTACATCACAGGATTAGTGATAGACTGTCAGCACTACCATATATCTTGAAAGTTAATGGCATTCACAGAGTTATACCTGCCCCTACAAATAGACAACATGTGACTCGCAGGGGATTTTCTAAACCTGGGCTTCAGGCTGAAGTTTCATGAATTCTGTTGTCCGAGATACAAATCTGGCCCAGTGCAAGTTGTCTTTCTGCTACAGAAGCATTTAACTTTGAAGCATGAGGGTAAAGCTCAAAGAACTGTACTCTCAATAAACCTTTGAAAATGACAGGGAAGTCCTGAGATGACGTAGCTTGACTCCAAGCTGAGATCTGGAAAAAGGCCAAGGTTTACATTGCGACCAAACAGTAGTTTAAATACTTTTGTTGATTGATTACAAATCAGGAGAAACACTAGACATCCCCGAGTTTGCAGTCTGTCAATCCAAAGCACACCTAGCGGCTTGGTAAACTTCTCTGCTTACTGCCCTATTCATTACCCTATGTGAAGTTACGTCGCTGGCCAAAAGTGTTAATTGCCAATTAATGAATTGAACAAGCAGACATTGTGCGTATATGTTTGGTCTGGGTTCTTGTTTTACCTTTCACAAGTATATGTAGAATACTTAGAGGAATGTAGAGTTCCTGTGGTCCTCTAGAGACAGTGTGGTCTGAGGGCTGATTCTTTACACAGAGTTCTCTGGGAAGAAGTTATTTCAAGACATGGATTTGGAGTTATTATAGAGCTTTTTTTTGGAGGGGGTATCATCTGGATTATCTGTTCAATCCTGGTAAGTCTTGTAGATCAGGCAGCTCAAACCTGGAAGAGAAATTAGGTTGGAATTTCAGGGTAAGTCAGTGCTTGTCATACAATATCTACACAAATCCCCATCATCTGATTGGTGGATCGTTGATCACGTCATTCAATTATTTGTTCTATTCAACAGTAGCCACTGAATAGAACTTAATTTCACTTGATTGGTTCTCACTACATTCTATATATCTCATTCCCAGTAAGAAAGAGGAAAATAATGTAGGGATGACAACCAGTCTAACATTGCATGTAACCACCAGTGGGTGGTACTTCGGACATAAATCTGTTTCCCCAAATTGTTGACATAAATATGGGACCTGTTTGTTCTAACGGAAGAGGATTTTGCAGGTATTGTATTAACTACTTGCTGCCGGGTGGTTTGAAAAATGCAGAGCACATAATCGGGACTTTTTCAAGATTTTCATTTTTCAAAATTCTTCAAAATTTCATCATTTCAATTAATGGACGTTTACACCCACATGACTTACTGTCTGGTGGCCACTCTAGTCTGACAGACAAAATCTATTGATGCCCGAGTATTTCAGCCAGGCCTGCAGCCTTGTAAAAAGAGCCCAGATTGTGCGGTGTTATATAACTTTCTTTTGTTCATGAACCTGACACAGTGCGCTGCTGACCTCTTTTCAATAGGGGCCAGATTAGCATGCAGCAGTGGTGTGTGGCTCATTGCTGCGGTGGTAGAGCACTTTGTCCCCGGTGGTAATCCGCTCGCTCTAAATGTCCCAAACCATGGTATACCGTTTCAAAACAAGGCTGGATTTTCTCCACCATTGAAAGTGAAAAAAGTTGGTAATGCCCAGCAGCCTGGTCTTTTGTTCCGAGAACGGTCTTTTGTTACAAGGCCCAGTTCCCTTTGTCCGATTTCGGGGACCCCGGCCACGCGTATAAACACACGGTGCCTGAAACTGGGCTCCCCGACAAGAAGTAAGTAAACAAGTTAATGAATGTTTCACATTCGTGCAATGGAAATGGTGAAATGTTCTATTCCACTGGGCTTCGCCTCATGGAATGGAACATTTCCTCTGTTACCTCATGCAATTATTCTTTCCATTTCACTCATAAACATAATTTGTATAATATTTACAGCACCTCTAAGGAAAACACATTTTCTCTGATGTTATTTGTTCAAATAAATATGGAAGCATCCAAATTGAATGCAGTGTCATTTGTCTTCAGAGCTCAAGTATAACAAGCTAAAAAGGGCTTTTCTTTTGTTCATGCCAAGACGTGAATTCTGGATGTAGATTGCGTCATTCTGAGAAAATGAGGGAAACCCTCGCCTGGTGTTCGTGGTGGATAGCCCTGTACATGCTAAATAAAGCATGTAGCCTTTGTTTGGCATGTACAAGTTGTTTGGCATGAACCGCGATTGGGAACCAGAAGCAAGCCTAGAAGACAAACCAGTATTATCTCCACACAGCTCCTGCAAAGAGCCATGCCCAAGTGTGATCAGCGACTGTTTGCCAAGGACTGATTAATTTTGCCGGGTAACCACAGTAATGTACGTGTGGCACAGATCCTGGGTGCAAGGCAAAAATCAACTGGCAACTGGCAAACTTGGCCATTAAGGCCTACTGATGAAATGGGGAAAGAGAAAATGGTTCACTGTGAGCTACATGAGGGGCCAGCTTGTACTCACCTCAGTCTTGCCGAGGGTGAGCTAATGAGTTCCTTTGAGTAGTACTGAGATATGAGATTTGAGTCCGTCAGATGGCTGTGATGAGTTATAAACTCCTCAAATGTTACATCCATATCCTCGCACTGTAACCAAAATGGGCACAAAACCCTGTCAAATTTTGATATATTCAATCTCTCTCAGAAGCTTGGGAATGGGATCGAAGGGTAATGCCTCGCAGAAATTTTTCTCAAAAAGCTTAAAATAAATTTGACAAACTGATATGGACAACAATGCACTGCAAACACACAAGCAATGTAAATAAAAACTGAACATGAACAAAAGCTGCTGCAATGGACAATTTCCTAGAGTCAGATTTTCAGGGGAAAATTCATTCCTAGATAGGGTGAATTATGAATATCTTGCCATGGGGCACTGAACAAATATTTTCTATCATTAACACACTTCTTCCCACCCCACTGACATAAAGAACTTTCAAATAGCTGCTGGAACCAGCACCAAGAACCAAGAACTTGTACCTGATTGATTGCATCAGCTACAAGATGGATGAAGAGCATGGTTACTGTTTCGTGGTAACCTCTTTTCACCTTCAGACAGACAAAAGGGGATGTTGATAAATGAATGATTAATGAACACAAAAGAAGAGGAGAAAAGACGATCCCGTTGGTCATAAATGACAGCATAGAAGTTAGAAGTATCATTCGTATGTATGCGTGGCTGACACATAAAGAAACTGCATGCTAGTTATAAATGTAGTTAAAACCCAACCTGCCCACGTCCTTCCAAACCCACTGGGTTTGACAAGATTCTTGTAAAAAAAGGTCTGCTGATTTCTTGCACAGTGGAGGATTTGGGACGATTCAGGTCGGTTCCCTGCAAAGCTTCCCAGGAATTAAGCCAAGTTCAAAATAGGGGGTTATCCTAGCTTTCAATTAATATCTGTCAAAAGGCTTAAACTTTGGGTTTAAAAGATACTTCATACTGGGCCTTATGTCACAGCTGCCAAGAGAACAATCGATGTGTCATATCTACACAACATTCAGGAAAATGGCTTAACGTTATTCAAATATCAAAGCAAGCAGCAATTCCAATGAAGGCTTATCAAGTTTGTTTTATGTACATTTTAATTAAAATCTAAACATGTACCTGGTCTTTGTGCTGTGCATTGTACTTCTTTATGCCATTTCTAAGACAAAGACAAAAATATTCAACCATCACATGTCAAGTCAATTTAATACACCACAATAACCTCCAGCTTTATAACTCAAGATAAAATCTAGTTAACACATTTTCATCATAAGCGTATCTTGAATGCATAATTGTGAGAATTGTTAGTTCTTTTCTAACCATATTGGAAATGTTTTATATCAGGTGTATTTACAAAATGTGCTTTACTACACGTACATGTACATTTTCATTGGTATAATGCCATTCAAATGCTTGTTCACAGAATTCCAGAGCTGAACATGCATCTTTTAACTTGTTGAATTCAACCTAATATTGAACCTGTCACTGAATCAGGAGAAAACCATGTACCTAATGATCTGTGCTCACTGCATGCAATCTTTCACACCAATGCCAACCTAATCTGATGGATCTGAAATGAAAAAGTGCTACTCGAGAATGCTTGTCCGTCAGTGTTGTAGTCAAGACCTCTTAAGACCATCACAAGACCATCACAACAGTAACGCAAGACCCCCAATTCAAGCCACAACCTGTTCAAACGAATGAATAAAATATCAGCTGACTTGTCTTGTGACTGGTCTTATCTGGTCTTGTGACTGCAATGGTCTCAACTACCGCACGGTTGTATGCTTAATATGGGAGTGACTTACTTCAGTGAGGGGGGGGTGGAGCTTGTGAGGATGATAGAGACTTGCTTCCCGAGTAAAGCTTACCTGATCAAAGGTTTGGCATTCTCTTTGCCGTGCATCTTGATGTAGTTCCAAGCCATGCGTAGGTGAGCCTCGTGGGACCAGTCCTCGAACAGCAATGTTGTGTCCTCAAAGGCCTTCATGAATGCTTCGTCACCAATGGATCGGAAGGAGCTGTCAAAGCAACAGGGAGTACAGAGAACTTGTCAGAGCTCACCATTCTTCAATCTTTTCACTAGGTGTGGCAAATTAGGAGTCCTGTCGGAGCACTTGCTCGGTCCAGGAACACAAGATGGCACACTTTTGCTTAGCAATGACGGGCCTTCAGTGAGACCTCATCACATTTGAGCACAGCTTTGTGCACATTTGGTATGCAACATGATGAGTACAACCCACCACTAACTGTTGGGAACTACCTTCTTGGTATGTACGCCAGTTATCTACATGAAACAATTCCCACCAACCTGTCTCTTCTTTGCTCGTGGGGGGGGGAGTGTGTTTCAAGCTGGGGTGGACTTGTTTTGATTTGGAATAATTTTTTCAAGGGGCATCAAAACTGACAGCCACTCTTCCCCAAATCTCTTTAGCCAAAGTTCTGTCAAAATTTGGTACTTTTGATTCTTTTTGGCACTAACTTGATCACAAACTCTTGTTCATGGATGAAATTTGTGGTCATACTAATAATGAGATTAGTAGTTCTTGGTTTAATATTGGAGGACAAAATGTCACCTGAACAAACTATGAACCCCTGCTTCAAAACTTTGAAAAATGTAAATGGGATCTTTGTAGAAGGTAATCCAAAGTACAGGCAAAATACCTGGCAAAATACAGCAGGGGTTGTCGTGCCTCGGTACCCGTGTCCATACTGGTGTCTAGCACCTCACCATACCAGACGTGATGGTCACCAATCAGGTGGGTGTCATGAGCCTGGCACTGTAGCACAGCGGCTGCACCCTCAATAAGGGGCACACCCTACTCAGCCAAAAAAAGGGGAAACCATTGTGAATTGATTGTAACATCCTCAAAGAAAACTAGATATCAAACATGCTGCATGTTTCTCTGCGGATTGCTGCTCGGTTAAATACATCATCAATGAATGCTGCCCTTCCACAATCATATCTCATTTAACATCTTATTTTACAATTCAACGGTTTCATTTGATTTGCGACAGTACAGTCCAGTCACAATTAAGTTCACACAAGGGTTTGATACCCAAATTTTAGAAAAAGACTATGACCAGCAGTTTGATGAACTGAACAATAATGCCGAGAGTTTGGTCATAATTTTGCAGTTTCCTTTCTTTAACCTGTGATGGTTTAGTATATGGGTAATTCCAGAAAATAGGGATCCAAAAGTGTGACATTTTCTTGTCCCTGTTACATCTGACCTTGGTTATCTGACATGGAAATATCACCGCAATTGATTTCAAACTATTACTATTTGTTCGGCAGGTGATTTGCATTAATGGATCACTCTTGGAAATTAGAAAATAAAAATTATTCCAAGTAGAAATCTCAATGACTCACTGAGAAGCCTAGTTTGTGAGGCACTGCATTGAACTGATCCTCTCCATTTTGGGCTGGCTTGGAGAAATGAACGCCATAGTGAACCTGCCGGACAAAAATGCACGTACATAAATAAACACCTGTCTCATCTGTCATCATTTTTTACATGCATTTCTATAACAATGCCACATAAATGTTGGAATGTGTTTAGTTCTGTGAAATTTTCAATGTAAAAATTAACCAATGTGCTACATGTAAATTATAAACAGAATAAATTTTCAGGCAGCAAAAGAGAGATTTGTTGAGACACTTGGACTGCATATATGTACTCACCTGATCTTTAGCAAGCACATTGACGGCAAAATGTCTTGTGTCCTTCAAGAGGGCATGCATTCGACTGTGTAAAAAGAAAGATTACAAATTCAAGTTCAAAACACATTGCTGGATATTTCAGCCGGATAGTCAGGCAAGGATACAGTGTTGCTTTCTCACCTCGGCCGCGTGATACAGAATGATATGACCGGTGGGCGCATGGAGACGCTGGTAAAGGAGCTACATGTGACTCCACGCTTGATGCAGCACTCCGAGTCTACATACTGGGCTGAAGTCACAACCACCACTAAAACGACAAATTGGAAAAAAAAAGGACCAAACTCGACTTTACATTTTTCAATTTTCTGACATACATGTAAGCTTATGTTAATCCTAAACAAATATCTGATGAGACGATTTGCATTATTGATTTGTGTAGAAACGGGCTTTTTAATTAAAAAAATTTTTTTTAATTTTATATTACCTGTAGTAGGTATTCTTATTATTTCTCATTTCATTTTGGCAAAGTATGCTTTTTTAAAGTATTTGGACTAACTGCCCTTCGTTTTAACATTCCAATTTGAGGTAATTTCTTCAAGCAACTTATTACATATTACGGCATGAAAGGGTAAAGCAATGACGTTTAAGATACACTTTTACCACATACAGCAGTAAAATATTCTTTTCGGTGTATTAAAAAAAACAATTTGGTACCATAAAAACCTTTGAAAATAGCAGAAAAAAATGAAAAGTGCTGCATAGACAAGTTAAGGAGGTGATGTAAACCACCTGGAGATGGAACGGTCCTCATGACATTCCTGAAGCCACTGATGAGCTCTGCCTGTTTCTGTTCAGCCAGTTCAGCTGCTGAGATGCCAGTGGGGTGGCTGGCATTTCCTGAGCTGTCTTCATCTGGATTAAAACTGACTGCATGGCAAGAAATGAGATTTACAATTAATTAACCAAATTCTGTTTTGATCTGCAGTGCCAAAAAATTGAGGAAACCGAAGACGACCACATTACTATTTTCCACAGGGGAAAGTCAATGTGAGGCCTGAGCACCCCACAAACTATTTTTTTAATGTAATCAGTGAATATCTGACTAGTTCACAGTCCTGATACATTTTTGCTGTTGTAGCCAACCTACACAGCAACTGAGCATACGTAGCAAGTGTATTTGGATACTAAGAACCCATGTTTTATGCTTACGCTGATATTAAGCAATTTGTATTAATGAGATGAAATTCAGATCTAGTCCAAGTTCAGACTTTTTCCCTGAGATAAATAAAGAATTTTGTTGGGTTGGAAAACTCCGAAATGCCCATGGCAGGTCTTGGCCCTGGGTTTCCATATCTTGAGCCATATGCCGTATCTAGCTTGTGGGAGTGCGGCGCATGACAAACCCTACAGTTCTGGAGGTAGCCTTGCACTGCATCCACTCATTCACACTCGCTTATTCACCAAAGGTGAATTTGATAATTTATTTAATATCCCTGGGGTGCGATGCCTGCCCCGGTTCCAGTCTGGCAAAGCAAAGCAATGCAAAGCTACAACTAACATGACCAAACATTCAGAATGCCTATGAAATTAAATATACACCTCATTCAACATAATTAAGCAATCATGCCAACATAATAAAAAAAATTTCGTTTCAACACAAATTATATTATCAACATTTTCAACCGCTTTAATTTTTAAAGCGCCCTCACATGACCAAGAAATTGTCGGAAATAAAAGCCCAACCATTTGGTAATGTACAATACATGTATCCACGTTTGTCGTATTAGTCCAAAACACTTTAAAATCGTAACCGACCATAGCAAAACCGAAAACCAACGGAGTATTTTGGTACTTACCCGAAGAACAATCACGCTGACTCTGAGCATTTTCAATCTGCTTTTGAACCAGGTTTAAAAGTCTCGAGAAGCACAACCGGACAGACGGTCGCCGCAGCATTCTGGTTTTTCACGTGGACTGGTACCTGTTATCCCTCTTGTAAAACCTCACAATTTGCCAGTTCAACTGATGTGTGATCAGATTAAACATTACGTCATTTTCTCAAGGGTCATGCAACTGGTTCCCTGATTCGATTCTCAATGATATGTCTATGTCGAGTGATTACCAATGTCAAGGGGGCATCCCTTGTAAATAAACGCACATGGACAGAGGGAATCCCAAGCCCTGGTAATGTATTCTGTTGTATGTTGCCATAAACCAAGAATTAACCGTTAACCATGGAGGAATAAGTGCACACTGATCACTCCACGAGTGCATTTTACTTCTGTCGAGGAGCTGTATGCATGTAAGCTATCGTTATCATGCAAATCTAACTAAGACCATGAAGACTTAAGTATTTATAAAGATGAACAAACAAATTGATTAGAGCGGGATTTGGACCTGATCATGCGGCTTCCTGAACACCGCACCACAGTGGGCATGATAAGGGACACTACTCCAGAGTAGTGCCTTGCTGTTCAGGAAGTAACTGTTGCGGTGTTCTACCAACTGAACTATCCAGCCCTACGTTGGTGGCTGTTCCCATTTGTCAATATCTTTGTTCAGGGGGCACTAGCCAGAAGCCATTAAACCTGAAACACCATGTAGCCAGGGATCACGCCCCAATATTAGTATTAAATAAATTAGTCTGTCCAACCTGGGAAGCGGTGAGCCACATGTGTTGAGCTAGCATGATTGAATCACAGAGCGGCACAATTGCAGAATACCCCACCACTCACCTCTCCCATGTTGTAGCCGGCTACAATGTCACGCTTGACTACGTCACCAATCGTAGCCGGCTGTGGGGTACTTGATTTGGACTTATAAGTTGTTCCCCTATCACCATTCATTCACCGCAGCCTTGCTCTCAGATCTCCATTCATGCACAGTTGCCTCGTTTTCGGACCGCAGCATCGCCAACATCATAGCCGGCTACGGGGTACTTAGTTTGGACTTAGAATTTTTTCAGCCATCCCCATTCATTCATCCTCCATTCATTGACCCTTGCATTCCCACGTGGAATCTCATTTAGTTAGCCTTTGCCCATTTGCTACATTGCCTGTTTGCAACTCCATCCATTTCATTTTCATGTTGCATCTTGGACTGTACCATGGCCCCTTCGACATCGTAGCAAGGGATTAACTTTTGAGTGGCGGGGTATTCTGCAATTACTCCCACGGAGCTATTAAAACACACTTGTGTGACGTGTATAGTCGTCAAATTCAAAAGAAAACAGACATTGAAGACATTATGAAAGTTTGTTCCCAGAACAACCTCTAAAAAGTTAACAGGGGCCTATTCTTCCATTTGTTTTATTTAGACAAACAATGTAATACATAATTTGTATTTATGTCAAAAGTTGACTTAGGCTAGTACAGGCACAGGTGGTTTATCACTTATCAGTAATACTTTTGAAGTTTTGTGTTGATGAAGTTGGGAAGTTTTGGGAACTTAATTCTCTAGGCATTATGAATATGCAGAGCATTTTTAGTACATAGGTATACAAAAACATGAAAATTAAAAGTGTAAGCTTTCACACTGTCAGGATATCCCCTATAACAAGAGCTTTGAGGAAACCCACCCACCCAGAATCAAATATGAAACAATCCAATTACAACTTCCAACCAATCACAGGCTCCACTGAGATGATTCCACTCTTAGTATGGGGTAGGAAGTATTTCCATACACCAGGAGTCTTATGGAGGAGCAAGAAGCCAATAAAACTGAAGGGAAGGAGTCCAAGCTCTCAGCAGTGGCTCAGCAGACAGGTCAATGACCCTTACGTGAAGCAAGCCCAGGTAAGAGCAGCTTGGGCCCGACTGAGCTCAGGGATCACTCAAACAGGAAATAATGGACAAAAAATTATGTGTTGTCTGAAGCTGTGCCCTAAAGCGGCTTCCAGAGTTACAGCTGTCTATTTTGCCCCTTTGTATGTGTAAAAGGCTGTGAAAACTTGAGTAGACTTCCATTTGTTTGCAGATTGAAAACTATCGTGCTCGCAGTGCCTTCAAACTCTTGGAGATCGATGCAAGATTTCGGCTCCTGAGACCAGGGCACGTGGTGGTGGACTGTGGAGCAGCACCTGGGTCATGGTCGCAGGTTGCCGTGGAGAAGGTCAATGCATTGGGAACAGGTGGGGGCAAGCATGGTGTGTCAAAGGTCACTGGTAACAGTGCACGGCAATTGAAAATTTCAACTGCACATGTAACCAGTCTCTAAATATGGGCCAACTTAACATAATGCATTGCTCATTAGTTACATCCTCCCTGTTCAACAAATTAGGAACTTATTGGCACAACCTCAAGTTGGATGGCTCACTGCTGAAGGCAGGAACTTAAGAAAATTGTTTTCATTGAACTTGAGATCTGGAGTAAAGATGTAGATTGTGTGAATATGCACTGGGGTATCCTTTAACACAGACTGAGAAGGTCAATTTCATGCTCGTTTCTGTTATGTTCAAAATAGCAGCACTGCAGTGCACTAGATTGTTTCTTATTCATACAGGAAGAAAATGTCTGTGTTGAATGGTTTAAACATCGGTGTGCACAGTTCATTTGGTGTCCTTGTGTAACCAGTTACACTGATTAAAGCATTCATTCTTGAACTCGCTTAGAAATTCTTTTTTGCTTCAGATCCAAACAAACCCAAAGGGAAGGTAGTCAGTGTTGATCTCCAATATTTTGAAGCAGTAGAGGGCGCCATCCTACTCACGGAATCGGACTTCACTCATCCTGCGACACAGTCCAAAATCCTTTCAATTCTCAATGGCCAACTCATAAATGCAGTGCTGAGCGACATGGCTCCAAACGCCACTGGTGTTCGCGTCATGGATCACGAAAACATTGTCCGGCTCTGCCGGTCCACTCTCAACTTTGCGCAGGACGTTCTGCGGGAAGATGGCCATTTTCTCGGCAAATTGTGGGATGGCCACGAAATGGCCCGACTGAAGGAAGAAATTGCCCGGGTATTCCGCAGTGTAAAAGTGGTGCGGCCCGACGCTAGTCGGAAAGAATCATCCGAGATCTTCCTTCTTGGGAAAGGGTTCAAAAGATATTTAATCCACAATGTAGGTGGTATTCCTAAAACTGGTTGAATCTTTTCGAAAGGCACCTTTGAGAACTACTTCTGTTCAAGGCATGAGCACATCTCAACCAAATACAGTACAACACACTCTGTGTTTATACTAAAACAATAATTTATTAAATTTCCAGGGAACCAACAGTTAAGTTGCATATTTCATTATTTTCCCGTAAATAAGTCAGGTAATTAACACCTTTTTGATATAAAGAAATCTTTCAATTAAAACAATCCTTGGACTCCAGGGCACATGTACACGAACATCTTCAAGCTGTATTTCCTAGTTTTCAAAAGTTTCTTTTTTGTACATTGTGACAAGTTGACAATAAAGTAGTATTTATTAGGTTTTTACTCTCTCATGTACAGGGCCTTATCTACACTTTGTGCATTGTACGAAAAGGACATGTATATTGTTTTGAATCTGAACAATAATATCACAGTTTGCGACCAACAAAACAATTAGACTTATAAAGTCACAAATATTGTCATAATTGGTTCATTTAACCAAACATAAATTTCGCAGACTTAACAAATTTGACACGTGTCCTTCATCCGCTTTGTTTCGACTTGCAAAAAATCCTAAAATCCTTTGCTTACATAAAAAACTGTGCTAAACTCTTTTGAAAACCTGCTTAAAAAGACAATTCATCTTTTCAATGGATAATTATTTCTCTGGACAGTTACCAGATTCACAACTTGCCGTAGCTTTTAATGCTCAGCTTCTGTTTCTGTGACAATGTGCTCGCGTATTTCCAAATACAAATAGCTGTTGGGCTAGGAGTACATAAGCGAGTCAATCTGCAAGTAACCCAGCAAACTGCGCTGAAGAAAACTTTTAAAAATTTCAATATTTCATTGAAGTGTAATATTAAAACAAGGATGTTTATTCAGAGAGCAATGTATAGGGGACAATACTCCTGATAATCATGTCGTGAAATACCATCCAACACCATCCATTCTAGGGAGTGGTTTTGTTTACGCTTAGAATACGTTGTCTCACTCCTGGGTCCAACAGGGAAGTGTATATGTAAGCAAAGCATCACATCACCACACAGGAATCTTGCCAAACACCAGCTGAAATCAGTCCAAAATCCGCCTTGAGCACAAGCACCCCCCTCATTGGTTGAAAAGAGCCACGTTGGTTGGGAGTGTTCATTTTGTTGGTGGCGATGCAGCCGTGACGCGTGCATTTGCTAGCTGTTCGTGAACAAGCAAAGTTCAGCTCCGACCAAAGGAGCCCCCACTGCTAAGAAAACAGCGCCCTCTCTTGGTCCAGCTCACGGCCCATAATGTGCATCACCTCACTGTTAGAGGTATCCTGTGGTTTATTTTTTTTTGGTTGTTCTTCAAAACTTCCATTTTCAGCCAGTGCGAACTCATTTTAATGAAACACGATCTTATACCCAACATTCATGCAAATAATGCCCAGTTAAAAATAAAAGGGTCATGGACTTGCCTCTTCACTAAATGACATGCTAAAATGCTGTGAACGGTAGTGTACAGGTAAAGTGGCTTAGGCCAATGAAAATCCAATACTACATTTTTCCCACAACTGTATGGTAGGAGCACTTCCTCAATGTAAAATCCAAAACATTCAGATTGAAATCCACAATATCTCTACTGCCACAAACTGTTAGGGGAAAACATGCTCAAAGGTTCCAACCACTTTGTAGTTTACAGAGAGTTTATACTGTGTTAAAAGTTCCATTCGTCCATGCTAACCCCCCCTTCAACACCCTTCTGAAAATTACTAAATTCTTTTATTGATATCTGATATCAATACTACTATTTCAACCCCACCTGCATCTCACTGTAAATGCACATGTAAAAACCTCGGTAAAATCCTCTTGTATCCAAGTACCACCTTGGACAAGAACGTACATAACATTCCATTTGCCTTTGTTATTGCCATGCTCTGATGTATGAGGTTGCCTGCTGCCTGTTACGTGCTATCATCTGGCTTTCTTCTCGGTTGAGTAGATGGAGAGGAAGGAATCCCGGCTTCCTGAGGCGAGATACACCTTTCGAAAAGTCAACAAAATGCGGATTTTCAATTCATTTGTACCTTCTGCAGCCATGTTTTACAAAAGGAAATGCAGAAACGATGCTAAAAAAAAGAGACTTTTGTATCATCAGAAAAACTGAATGTGGTTATCAGCTTCATGTAAATGCAAGATACAAGACAGACTAAAAGAAAAAATTGAATGATAGAACAGAAAACAGATTTTCTGCATTAGCATGATGGCTGAATAACAGAGGGTACTGTTGCTTTGATGCTTGGTCATTTGAATGAAAGGCTTAGGCTGTGCTCAAATCAACTGTCTAGAGCTAGGTCTAGGATTCCACTCCATTGAATATACAAAGATACACATTTACAATAGATGTAGCCGTAAGCTCTGGAAGCCCGTTTTGGACACAGCCTTAGTCTGAGTCATCTGACTGTGGCTGTCAGTAACCCATGAGTTTGTGGGAAGGGGTTGCACTCGCTAGACAGTGACTTACCACAGGCACAAGTTTTATCTCAAGACATGGCTACAGCATTTGGACATGGCTTAGTATGTATGAGAATTTATACATATTAAAATGCTTCATACATATTCATGATCAATGGTCTACACATCATCATTTTCAGCTTTTTTTCCAAACCTTTCCACAAATGTGCAATGCAAGACCTAACTGACCTGGTACTCAAAAGAAAGTCAGTAAAATGCATCTGTTGAAAACTCGATTTGTCCCATGTTCTGAATCAGAACAAAGTAGAATGTAGACATTTAGGGGACACTGTAGTCACATATACCGACCTTAAGTGGGTGGAAAGCAAGGCAGCTGACAGGGCCAATCCGTTGACCTATGAACCCTTCATAGTACTTGATGTTGCTGAGTGTATCACCGGACATATTGAAGACACTAATGAGCTGATTGGCTGAGCCACTGTCGGGACAAAAACAGATTGATACGATGACTGTTTAATAACCGCCATGAATTTCAAGATTGTGAATTTCAAAAAACACTATTGAACTTGGAAACTGGTGTAAACTACACCTCGGAACTTATTTTTCCAGATTTTACAAATTTCAGACAAGCAAATCCCTTAAGGGAAGTAGCAAATGTCGTAATGAAACCATCATGAAATTTCCTTTCATTTTGTTTCCTGAGTAAAGCATAAACTGACCCAACGTCATAAAGTCGAATGTCACTGCACCTAAAAACCTCCGTAAAGAATCCTAAAGGCAAACAGCAAGATTTAACACACACGTCCAGCAGTTTACACAATCCCTTTCTTCTTTGCCGTTTGTAAGATGTGTAGTCATCCAGCCATCCAAACCTAGCATTACTATTTCTGGTATCAATTCCGGGGTCTTCTCAAGCCCTGCTGGCTATCCGCCCCGAGCTGAAGTGCACCACCAAATGGCGAAAGAAAGACAGGTGGTTACAAGTGGGTTCTTGCACGCGTTCTGCGAGTATGCAAAGACCATACATGCCGGAATAAATTAGTTACACGTACTCAGCGCGCTCCGCGTCGAACGCGCATATACTTGCGCGCCTCATGGCGTGCCTGTGCGGTGGGTACCAAAAAAAAAAAACATGCCCTCTTTTGTTCCGCTCGGAGCGGATACTGACATGAACCTTACCATGCAAATATATTGGCCTGTTGGTGTACGGCCATCGTGGTCAGTAAGCTGAAGTTGGTCTGGATGAGTTTGACCGACTCCGTGAAGCGGGGATCCCAGAAGCGCACATCGCCATTCACGCTGCAGGTACAATACGGAGGAAAGACATCAGTCAAACCAATCAATCTATGGACTTTACACCTGAACAAGAGATGGCTCTTTTCACAGTGGGCACAAGTTTGTATGCCTTTAGTCCACACTGCATGGTGTGTATGACACATTTTAATTGGGATATACAATATACCAGCGCCCAGTTAGAATTCTCTCCACAAGCTTCTCAGCAGTTGAGGATATTTTCTACAGAGTGGATAACCAGAGATTTACACTCAACTCTAGGGCCTTGCTGAGCACAAAACATTCTACTAACAGAACCTTGTCACATTTGACAGAAACTGTCACCAGTAAGCTCAAGGAAGAACTCCAACTTCACGAGCAAAATTGACTTGCAATTCGTGATGCAACAAAAGAAAACTCCACACACGTATATAAATATGAGTACAAATGATTTGTAACCTCAAGTGACTATTATGGCATGAAAAAATCATTTTCAAGGAAAATATCACTAACGCAAATAAAAGAAAAACCAGGATTTGGGTGCAAGTACCTTGCACTGATGATCTTGCCGTCTCCTGCACCTTTCTGAAGATGCACATTGACCACCCAGCTGTTGTGCTCTCGTAACGTCATCACTCGACTGAAAGAAAAGACGAGAATTTAAGTAGATTACTGTGATCTTTTTTAGTGGTTTTTAAACCACAAATTTGTTTGAGAAAAAGAATTGGCTAAAAATATTGACTTTCCCTGTGGGGCTCAAATGATCAGCATATTTAGGAATATTTCAACACTAACCTGATGGTGTTGTTTTCTCATAAACGTAACGATTCTTTTAAATTCACAGATGCTAAATGCTTACTATTAAAAAAATCTTAGGAAAGAATACAAAATTTCACTTTCAAAGAAACGTTGCTCGAGAACACACATCACTGCATAAATCAAATGTTGAACACAGACAGAAAAATACATCAGCTAAAGAACAAACCTTTCTGTTGGGGCTAGCCTCCTGTCATATAGCCTGACGCTACCATCCCCACATCCAGCTATCAGTAGCGACCTGCCTACAGAGTCACAAGCCAGGCTAGTCACACAGCTATCTGCTCCTGTCGGTATATCCTGATGACAAGATACAAACCAGTGTTGACTCATCAGATCTGGTGTGAAGTAACAGCATCCGCATACAATATTCCAAATACAGTGTTTTGTATCAATTTTTGAAACTGGCTGGTCAGATCCTGTGCAGAAAGTATTGCAGATACCTTGAGAGTTTTAAGTACATTTGAGAGAAGTTATTAAATTGGAGGCCTGGGTAGAATCTCATGAAACAGTGAACAAAATACTGCTTTTCACAGTTAACCCCTACTTTTGTGGTCATGCTGATGACATACTGGCTATTTTCAGACTCTTTATAAAGTGAGGGGATTAGAGCTGAGCTCAAGCTCAAGCCATAGCCATAAGAAACACTCTCGTCTGTGGTTATGGCTATTCACTGTTGTGAGCCTATGTGGAAACTGAAGCTGCAGCGTCAAGGTAGCTCCAGTGGCTACTGTCTTCCATCTCGGTTAGACTGGTTACCTGTAACTTGAGTTCTCTCTGCGTGTCCCACACTCTGATGGTGCGTACATCCCCAGATGCTAGAAGCATCCCCGATTCCTGTTCCCAATCTAAGACAAGACCAGCTCCTAGAAATGCAGGGAAAAAAACGTGAGATTTGCAGGTTGTAAGCCTGAGACCGACTCAAAATCTGTCTTCCCCGTAGCCAAACTGTGCTCGACCCAAACTTAATGGATGCAGATTTTGAGTAACTCTATCAGCTGTAGGAAGGTTTTAAAATCACTCAAACGTAGAGTAAAATATCTAAAGAGCTGTATATAGTAAATATAAATATAGTAAAATATAAATAAATACTATAAATATAGTAAAATATAAATAAATACTATAAATATAGTAAGATATATAAAGAGTCAGATATATAAATAGTCAAACTCAAATAAAGTTTGGATGACTCAAAAGGAGGAAAATGTGCTTGATGGTGGATAATCCACGCTGCCCATGAACCTGCCCCATATTTGTGAGTTTATTTTTCAATAGATAATGAAGTGGAGAAGAGAATTCAGCTAGCAAGGACGGGAAAGCACACAGCTAAAGGCCTACGGGCAAGCTGACTTCTGTTCATGCCGATGAAAACTATGTTCACTCTCCTTGGGGTAACAAATTGTTAAGGTTTCAGCAACAACCAAAATGACACAATTAAACAGTTTGATGAAAATCTTTTGGGGCCACCTTTAATGGAGGGCAGCATATCAGACAGAGCGTGCCAAGAGGAGACCAACTCCACTGGTCCGCTGGAGTCTGGTAAGTAATTGCGCCAAATCTGGACGGCTCCATCATCTGAGAACAACAGAGAGAAAGAGAGCAATGAACACACAAAATGAAAAGAATTACACGGCCAAATCAACATTCTGACTTTATAACTGACTTTTGAGGGAGCTTATGGACGACAGAGACATAATCTACACAGGTTTCAAGTTTGTTTCCAGTTTAGAAAACAAAAGGCTTGTTTACATTTCAGCAGGAATTTATCAAGTAAACTAACTGGGACTTACATCGGTGATCCCAATTTATTGATGGCAAACACTCACAGTCAAAGCCCCACGGCAGATGAAGCTGCCTCATACGCCAAGTTTTAAATGCCAGGTATGTAAAGGTGTTTGTATACATCACAGCACAGAAGTACTCCATTAAGTAAATTTTATCTTTTGAAGTGTCCATGGTAGAAAGCACTATTTGTCCTTTTTGCTTTATATGAACACTTATTTTCATATCAGAAGTGGATACAGCCCTTTGCTTTTTGACAGCTGCCTCATCAGCCCCTTTTCTCCTTTCTGTGTAGTTCTGCTTTTTCTGCACTCACCACATCCAGTCATGAGGAGGGATATATCGTGTGCATTCATGATGTCCATGGACGTGATCTTGGTGTCTTTGTGGTTCAAATGTGAGAAATAGTTCAGCTTCTCCCCGTTTTCCCAATTCCACACACTGGAAGCATTCAAAGAGAGAAAATGTTGGGAAAAAACATGCCACACCACATCAGAGGACGTCTACATGGCTCATTGTTGGTTGATTGATGATTTTTTAAGTTTTACATTAGGACATTTTATGTTTAATATTTATTTTTATTTTTAAGCTGTGTGAACTGGGATCCATGGGAGATCAGTGAGTTTTTCTTACTAAATGGAACCCATATAATAACTAAGAAAAAAAAAATCAATTTATGATGACAATACGGGCGTTTCACAACAGTGCGCCTCCAAGAGTTTGCAACGCGTTGGCCAATCGCTGTGCGCGAAATTTGTCGACCCAATGCGCGTTTGGAAAGGGTCGACAAATTTCGAGCATTGTGATTGGCCAACGCATTGCAAACTCTTGGAGGCGCACTATTGTGAATCGCCCGTATTGCACTTGTGAGCAAACAAAGTACACATATCAACTTCA
Source organism: Acanthaster planci (assembly GCF_001949145.1). Next base: position 2,215,752 of record NW_019091416.1, read on the forward strand.
ACGCCAACTTGCTAGCTTCACTATCGTGGGTCCAAATATACACCTGACCGTATTACTAGTTCCAGTAGTTTGGTCTTGAATCTAGATTAAGCCAACCTCTGTTGTTGACATCACTTTTTGACCCAAATTTGCTCACTGGATTTATCGGTTTATCTTGCAAACATCAAACATAATTTTAACATGCACGTGCAAACCATACAAACTGACAATGAGGGCAATGCAAGTAGAGTTTGACATTTGCCTGAAATTTCAGACCCAGGTAAAAAAATGAGTAGTTAAACATGACCAACTACCGCGTAAGTGCGGTAGACTCAACCATGCATAACTCTGTGAACCACAACCCTTCCACTGCACTTTTTTTCCCACATCTAGCGCCCTCTACGGGGAACGCACACAACAGATTGCATTCTGAAGATGTGCCAAGAGGAGAAGGCTTACCATACGCCCTCCTTGTCAGCCACAATGACGTGGGGGCTGAAATGCTGGAAGCGCAGGGCCACCGGGATGCCTTGATTCCGGTTGATGAAGATCTGGTCATCCAGGCGGCTCATGACTGCAAAAACAACCAAGGATTTAGCTCAACTACACGTATATTCTGTACTTCACTGTGTAGAAGCTATCCTGCCATTTTACACAAGGCACGGGAGTCCTTCCGTGCGTGTTCGACCAAATGTGGACATGAGTGAAATGATTTGATCCAAAACGGTCATTTGGTAAGATCCTAACAACTTTTACCCAAAGTGGAATCATTAAACATGATTCTCAGAACTTGAAACATATGTGTGCCTTTCGTAATGCTCCTTTTCAGAAAACAGTGTTGCCATGGAAATACAGGAGCTCTTCACCGTGGCATACTTTGAATCTGCATTAGCGCACCCATGCATAGCAAACATTCCACGAAGATTTCCTAAGTTTTTCAAAACAGAAACAACAATACTTCCAAGTAACTGCTGACAAAAGGATCAACAGTCCATGATGACGTCTAATGTACTGCAGTTCCATGCAATGACGCCCCCACGGCTGAACAAGCCAGAGGAACAAACCATTGAAGGCTTGATTGGAAAGTCACAGGTTGTTGCCGCCGCATTGGGGTGTTTGTTCAGAACCATCTCAGCCCCCGAATCAAATCAATGAATTCCTGTCTCTCTTACCAGCTCTCTGTTGCTGTTCCCTGGCTTCCTTCCGTGCCACTGCGTTGCGTAGGAACCTCCATTCCCTCTCCTGGTGCAGCGAGCTGTAGGGATCCATCTCCTCCGGTGCCTGCCAAGAATTACGATCACGGGAAGGATCCCACAAAGTTGAAAAAGAAACTCAACTTACCGGGTTAAATAAGGCGTGCATGGGATTAGTTTATTTATGGGATTCTAATTCATTCCAAAAGACAGGATAAACAAATTCAAAATCATTTTTCTCTGTCTCTTTCCCATGTAAGGCCTTGTATCCTTCAGAACTACTAAGGAGTCTTGCTAAGGAGTTCGATCTATTTTATCAAATTGCTTTCTCCCCCTGCCCCTCCCACTTTCCTCCCCCTCCCCCATACATAGACCCCAATACGACGCTTTTAGCGTCGATCTGCGCACTTCCGCGGTTGAAAACGAGGCTGTATGTGTCAGCTTCAATTCTTAATACAATCAGACGATTGAAAG
>NW_019091416.1:2227336-2244772 GCF_001949145.1 Acanthaster planci
GGAGATAATTATGGTAGTTGAACCACTTAAATTCTAATCAGTTGGCAGAGTGGTGAGTACTAACCTATCATGAATATTCATACTGGCTCTATGACTATTCATACCTCTCTCACAATAGGACTTCCATCCTGCACCACATTGATGAGAGTCATCCCCACATTGTGGTCAATGTTGATGGCGTGGTCTGTCCTTTCCGTTCCATTACCGATGAACGTTCCCAGTGCTATCACCGCCGATGCTCGGACCTGGTAAAACAGGTGAAAAGTCAGGCGAGGAAATGTGTTTGCAAAAGAGGGGTTCGTGTTTCAGATGAATGCAGAAATGTAACAAATTCAACGTCGCAAAATATTTGGTGCAATAATCAAAGTAGAAATGTGTTTCTATTAGTAGATTAACAGTACCAAAACCTGCCATGACATCACATGTTTATACGTAACAAAATGATTCATATTTACTTTAAAAAGTGCTTAAAAGCTTAGACAAATCTCCTTCAAGAACTGGTTGCACTTTCTTAACAGCTTTCAAATCATGAGCTATGAGCTGATGAAGAATATGAAATGTCTCTTAGCAGAAATGCCAAATTTCAAAGGTTATTTTTCTTGAAATGCAGTAACTTCACTATGCAAAAAGCTTCTGCAGATTGCGTCGCGTTGACTCACCTCTGGTAGTGGGTCACTCAGAAGCTTGTAGAGCTTCTCGTGGGCGCTGTCCCGGACGCCGCACCACCGCGCCGCATCAAACATCGTCCACACCCTGGCCAGACACAGGGCAAGCCACTGTCGCAGCAAGGGGTGGGGGTCGTTCAGCTGCTCCAGGCAGATGGCAATGACGTTACCTTGCAGCGCCGCTTCCTGTTTGGAGATTGAATTCAAATGATGAGATCTTTGTGCCATCAAAGAACCCCAAATGAACTTCCGTGGTTTTTTTTACGAAGAACTTTGTACAGTCCTCCAAAGCCTCCCCCCCACGGTGCAGGAAACCAACAGCACATTCTTTACACTGTGGAGGAAACCAACAGCACATTCTTTACACTGTGGAGGAAACCAACAGCACATTCTTTACACTGTGGAGGAAACCAACAGCACATTCTTTACACTGTGGAGGAAACCAACAGCACATTCTTTACACTTGACTTTTACTGGGCACTGAGCTTAGTCAGGTCAAACCAGAACTTCCAAATTTCTGCAAAATCCTCCAAGCTTTCTGGTGGATGACAAAGAACAGGTTGTATTCAACACCATGAGGACTGGCATGCTGGATTTGTTTGTTGGCTGAGACAAAAGATCTGAACTTTCTTATTGGTGTTCTCGACAGCTCCCTCCGTAAAGACCAGAGAACTCTTGCCAAAAACACTCCCATATGAAATTATCATTGAAAGTATTACTGTAACCTTAGTGGTTGGCAATGTGAAATGAACAAGCTACACTGCAAACTTGATCGCACAGTGCAATCAATTAGCAGCATGGCACAGAAGAGGACCACGCACCATCAAATGAAACAAAGCTCCAGGAGCTTTTCTGTTGAGTACAAAATGCGATAGCCGACACCGACTTCCTTTGACCAGAGAATTCTTACTTGGGCATGATTTTGAAGAATCCTACTCACCTGCCCATTTGGGTAGTCCTCAACAATCATTGCCAAGACAAAGGCTGCCATTGTTCTATGCTCGGCCTGTGTAGAGGAATGGAGGACAAACAGACCAAAGCGTCAAATTCCTGTGACTATTCGTCCATTCCATTTCCATTTCCTTTTGTTTTCATAAGGCTCATTTTTTCCATTTCAGTGGAAAATCAACCTCCAAAGACATCTGGGAAAACGCAAAGATGAAGTGAAAGTTGGTTTTGCCTCAGAAGAGTCATCCATAGAGAAGGCAGTATTCATATTTGGGGCACCGATCTTTGCCCCCCATCATACCAGAGTTTGCTTGAGTACGGCCACATAGGAACCCATGCATTGGGGTTTTCTGTTGCCTCCTTTTTTGTGCAAATTGTCAGCTCTTTAAGAGCAGAAACTGCAGAAACTAAACTTTTAAACATTTTCTAATTCAGACCCCTAGAAACATAAGTATGTCCGGACAGCAAATGTGCTCCACAATTTTCTCATTTTGGGGGGGAGATCTTCCTGAATTTCCCTGGCACTCACAGGCATGTATGGATCTGCTAGCACCGACAGAAAGTACTTGTGACCGTTGTCCTTCACCAGGTCTGCCTTACAGGACTGAAAACAGTAAAACAAAACTACGTAGGTTAGCCATCATCCACACTAATAGTCATAGTCATATTAATGCAATTTCATAAACACACTGTAAAATGCTTCCTTCTAAAAGCCTATTTTGACCTCTCCTGATAAAGTACAAACGTTTGAGAATATTCTGCTTTTGGACAAAATTAGCCAAGTATTTACTTGAATTAAACACAGATCCGGTTTTAGCAGATCTGATCACAAGCATAGCAATGCTTGAGCAAGAATCTAAAGATAAGGCGAATTTCAGCATGAAAGACCCAACTACCATAAATTTTGAACAAAGGCACCCCTCATACTCAAAATAATTTTTTTTTTTACATTTTGTAGCAGCATCTTCATGATCCACTAAAAAACTGCTCCAAATCAAAGCAGGAATTTCCCGTCACAGGAACACAGACTCACCCTATCTACAGCCAGTATCTTGGCCCATATAAACACAAGAAGAGGTCTGAGCTCCCTGGCTGAACTCTGAAGAAGTTTGAGAACGTACGGGAAGATACCGACTGACAAGGCCTTTGAGCAAAATGAAACAAAAATATGATCGAAAAGACAGTTATGACAGGAAATACCTTGACATTCAACGAGAGTAATTCAGCTTTTTTCAAAAAAATTAATAAATGGAGAAATTTAAATATAGAAACTGAAAACTGTTTTAAAAGGAAGATTAGATTAACCCAACCCCCACAGAAAGTGACATCCAATTGGAACTGGATAATGTAGGACAGTTAGAGTCAACAACACACTATGGAATTTTAAGAAACCTTCCTTAATCTGTCAAATTTTAACACTGGGTAGTAAAGCAGACTTCAACAAAATCGGGATTCCAAGGCCTTCTGTCAAGCCAAAGTATCTGGGCTCAACAACCTGAATCCCTCTGAACACTAGACCTTTGATTTGTTTGGCATACTAGCTGAACAATGTCTCACCAGGCTGACAGCCCATGGACCCAGGTCTAGAAATCTACCTAGGAGGTCTAGCGCTCGTAACCTGTGGACCTGACTTAGAAGAACCTGCAAAGACATGAAGCAAAATAATTCACTATACAGAGGTGAATAAAATTCATGACAAACTTGAATAGGGGGCAGTAAAATTTTGACATGTGGACTGAGGTCTGAAAACTTGTTTCAAAATACGAAAACAGGACAATCCTCGTAAGTTTGTCAAGGCACCAGACTTTACTGTGCATTCTTCCTGCAACAGACAGCATGACATTGCAGCTTACCAGTGAGCAGCGTTAAGGTGCCTTTTCAACAGGTGGATTTTTAGTGCGCACTGAGGTGTGGATGTCAAAGTTGTGGAGAGTGTCCATTTAAATGTACAGGAATGAACCATACATGTATACACAGGGAACACACAACAAAGGAAAGACCTCCTTAATTTCACCTGCAGTACGATGGGCAGCTGCTCCGGTGGGTCCCTCTTCTCGGAGCCCATTGTCAGCCAGACCTGGAAGGCTGTGAGCTGCTCGGCAAAGAAGGGACTGTGGACATACTCCTCCCCCTGCAGAAGGCCGGGGAGCTGGGCCAGACAGACATCTAGGGCCAGGTCCCAGGCTTGCCTGCAACCACAACCAAACCAGGAATGTAAGACACAGCTAGCAAAGCTCACTAATCAGGAGCAGTTAGTTTGCTGTTCTGAAAAGAACCAGTGGACTTGAGCTGCTGCAAGCTGATCTACAAAACCCTTTGACCTTGAGGCAATTTTGTCATCTAAAGAGGGACACGACTCAAAAAACTTGAAAGTGACAAAAAATGCCTCTTTTTGATGGGAAAGTAGCCAGTAAAATTACCCAGAGACTGCAACGTAACATGGAGATGCACTTACCACATGCTGTGTTGGTAGGTGGGCGGTAACCGTGGACTGGACACAGGAGAACAGTTGAACGTCCTCATGATTCTCTCTGCTAGAAGGAAATTCCGGTAAAGACTCGCCACCAGCAGGTCCTGCCTAAACAGCTTCTGGAACAACTCTGAAGCAAGTGCAAACACAGAGAAAAGATACGCACTGACGGATTTCCAGGGAAATAAGGAGGCGAATGGAGTGTTGTGGACTTTGTGCTTGAACAAGCCTTTTGCGAGTTAACTTTGACCCAAATCTGGTACACCGAGTTTTTTTAATTCACTTGAACATAACAACTTGAATTCTCCTTACTACAACCACTGTTGCTATACCTCGTGATTCGGGGCAAGCTTTAGCTTAGTTACATACATGTAAGAGACGCCTTGCAACAATACACTGTTCTCAATGGATAAGGAAAGCACAAAGGAACCAGTCCATTCCAGAGATGGTGGTCGCTATGCACAAGCTTGCCCCGAATCACGAGGTACAGCAACAGTGTCTTTAGTCAGGGGAATTCAAATTCTTATGTTTATGTGCAGTCAGATAACTCAGTGCACCAGATGTTATTTAATTTAATTCGCAAATGGCTTATTGTAAATAGCAAATGTGTGAGCTGACCAGAACCCGATTACTGAAGAAAAAATGTGCGTGTGTTGAGGTATGTTACACTTCAGGCACAAAAAGACCAGTTTATTTTTTTTCTTCAAAACAGACAATTATTTTACATTTTAGAGTCAGCGCAGATGGCAGTAGATTCTGATGGATGTGAAAAGGTTACTACTAACCGCAAAATACATAAATGCATGAAAAAAAAACACAAAGACATGAGTGACAATGTAAGGAATATTTATGAGTGATATTTTAAAGAGCAAAAGATAAATCTTGGAACATTGTCAATATGCCTTGAAGGAATAAATTAATAACGAAAATTAATCCATCTATCAAACAGCTGCAGCTAAACATGAAATCATCCCTGGGAGTGCTCCACTATGTGGACACCTAGCCAAACACAAGGCTTGTTGTTTACTAAAGGTGTTCAAATGAAGACCTCTGGTAGATCCACGTTAAAGCTACATGTAGTCTCAACATAATCTGGCCAATCCGCTAAAAGCTTGGTCCTGTAGAATGAAAACCCCTCTGTCGGTAAACGAGCACCAAGCCGTGGTCTATCTTACCTCTGGGCAGTACGTTCCATGCGATGGTGTCGGTGACAGCCGTGAAGATCCAGTTCAACTCTCCTAAGGGTGTTCTTCTGTCATTCAATCTCCCGGGTAATCTAAGATGCAGGGAATGACAGAAACACGCCTCAGCTACCGAACTGAAGCATCCTGTTTCTAATTCAAATATCCAAAGCCGCGTACTTTGCCTCAAAGAATATGCTCAGAACATACCGGTACAGCATGGTTAACTTAGAAAGATGTAGCCATTATGGGTATTTTCAGAGAAGGTATGTAGTATTGGGCTAACAGTATCAAAAGACAAAATCAGAACAGAAAAGAAATAGAAAACAGAAGCAATTTCACTTACTTCTGTTTTTTTTTTCATTTTGAAAAATCACCTGTTTATTTCATACAGTGAACAAAGCTTGAAAAAATCGAGCATACATGTACAATTTACTCACTTATCTACAAGTTCCACAGTGACGCCTGGTACTAATTCACTGCTCTTCTGAAAACAAAACCTACAAAGCAAACAATGAAATCAGAAGAAAAACACGCATTCACTTTACACACAAACTGCTGGCTGAATGTTTGAAATCCAAGACAGTTTCCTGGTTTTATCTTCAATTTCCACTTTTCTCTTTTCATTCAATATGTGGCAACAAAATATTTGATGAGGGAAACATTCAATGAATTGACATGTACACATCAAAAATTGCTAAAATTGCCAAAAACTGGCATCTCTTGGAAAACTGGTACAAAATTAAATCAAGTGAGCAAAGGAGGCGAGTCTTACCATCTCAGTGCTATTTTAATTGGCGTAGATAGACAGGCCGTGAAGAGGTCGGCAGGAAGCTCTGGATTCATGGGCAGCTGCTCGTTGGGACCACACGAGGCTAGCTGGATGCAATTCTTGGCTGGTGGGGGGATGGGCGGCTGGGAGCTGGACAGGGTGTGGGAGTTGATGGTGGCCAGCTAAATAATGACCAATTCAAAAAACAAAGATTGTATCAAGCACGTTGCTAGAAGTTTCAACAGTGGGGCTGTTGTCAAATCAGCACATTTTCCATTTGGCATCACAGATTTTGATAATTCGATAAGCCAAAAAACAGAATTACGGATCATTAAAATGGACATTCCCGACTGTCCCTGAGACCAAAATTTAACTATTACCATGTCATGTAACCAAAAAAGCAAAACAAAACATATCAAAACAAACACTATAGATAAATATATAGCACATATCAATAAAAAACTGATACATGTACAGGTATGTACCTTTTTCTAAATGATATTTCCAGAGGTACATGTACATTATTTGTGTTTATTTAGCTAGCTACTTGGGTAAAACATTTTAGTGGCCTTAACAAACAGAAAAAAAAAATTTTCCAATCTGTGCTCCCGCTCATCCTATTTCAAACACAAAGGTTCAGATCTGGAGCTCCGTGTACATGCACTTTTCTTGTGACCTTTGTGGCCAAGGTTCAAATCCCTCCAGTGGTATTGAAATGATCTGGAATTCCCGTTGAACCCATGTGGAAATTCCCGGGGCATTCTTCCAACTTCTGAAATAGGAATGTCCTTTCGTGCTCTTGCTGGAACAAAGAATCTGATTCCAAGAATCTATGAATTATTACCAGGCAAAGTAAACACACAAACAAAGGCAAGAGATTTATGATCTCAGCCAAGCCGGTCTCTCAGCTTATTTACATAACAGCTGAGCAGATCACTGCAGCCTGTCCCCTGCAGAAGCCTGTATTTAAATTGTTCTCCAATTAATAAATTGCCACAAGAATTCTTACATGTTTGTCCATTCTCCTGTATAGAGTACCGAAGTGTGAGGTCACTGTGAGCCAGAAAGTGCAGTGCAAATGAATGGAGTACGCACGCGTGTTGGTTCACGCGCTGGTTCTCGCGCAAATGCCTTTTACACACTAATTGTGCGCATGACGTGTTCACTTCGGTACTCTATTTGACCAGCAAGGCAAAACCGAGTTTTGAAGCTTACAGTTGCTCAGCGGGACAAATGAGAACAGTTACAAGGACAAGGGCCCACCACACCAGTTTGTTTTTTTGGCAAGAAGGGTGAATTATAAACATGTAGTTGGTGTTCAGAGTTGGGATTTTAATGGGAAGAGGTGGCTTGACACCCAGGAAAAGTATCTACCATTTGGCTAATGGACTCAGGCTCACCTGAGAAACTCTTGGTGTCAGCAAAAAAACAAGGAGGGTCTAGCTCAAGCTGTGTCTGTGTCATAGTAACAGACATTGCATCTTCCACAGTACCAATGATCTCAAGCACTTTACCATTATGTATGACTCCATTAATGAGGCCAGGCCAACTGCCAGCCAGTCTTGAAACACATACAGTTCCTGCCGTCACAGGTACACACATACTTCTGGGTGAGGAGAGGCAAAGTGACTTGCCCAAGGGCACACGTTACCAGCAGCTGGATTCGAACCCACGACCGCTCACAAACTCTGACTAAGCAGGACTCAGTCCCCACAAAACAAATTCAAATAAACCAACAAAAACATGACAAACAAACTGGAAAGAAATCAAAGATGTAATTACCTTTACCTCTCTCTCCTGCTCCTTCTGAAGGGCAAACTGCTCGAAGGACTCCAAAATGAGGCCGGCGTTGGAACAATCGTAGACAAATATGGAAGGGCTACCCATCCAGGTCTGGAGGTCGTAGACCGACAAGGGGATGTACTGTGTAAATGTCTGAAATCAAAGCAGGGAATTCCATAGATCAACTCCACTGATGAAGAAAGAACGAAGACGGTATCAAAAGAATTATCATAATGCTGGATTGCTGTAAGAAAGAATCCAATGTCTACCTCTATATATTCATATCACCCTGCCACAATCTCATGTGCAGGAAAAAGTGCAGCATTTCACTTATCCGGTCACAAACAAAAGAATGAACAGTGGCTGAGCTACCTTTTTGTCAGTTCATCTAAACATCTCGGGACTTTTGAATCTGACAAATTTTTGATGGAGCATTACTGCGATACACAGAGTATGCATGGAGGGCACAAAGCACACGTACACGCCTCAAATATTTCCACCGTGTTCTTTATATGAAAACTGTTGAAGGCTTTATGCAGCCTGCATCGGCTCACACATACATGTACACAAACAGTGTACAAATGTACATACATGTACATGGAAATGTACATGTAGCAAATACATGTATTCTGTGTGGATTCGTCAAACTTGGATAATGTAAATCCAACAAAACCAAGATTAAAAGTTACATATTTCTGGGTCTTGCAATCAACAAAAGAGGCAGTTTAACTGCACACTGAACATTTTCTTCATTCAACACCGATCAGCAGGCTTCTAGTTTCAGCCTCAGTGGCTTTCGTCCACTTGGTAGGATGCCCAGAGGAAGTCTGAAACAAGAGGGAAATGCCTAAAGCAAATTCCCAATTCTGAGCACAAATTTACACTGCCCTTAACATCAACATGTCTTGAGCAGTGATATCGAATCTTTGGTCTTTTATCAAATTCACTGCCGGACTCACATCCAAACAAAAGCACAGTACAAACAAAATTTGTCGACGGGCCTAAAACATGAATTTCTACATGTACATGCGACTGCATCTTTTATAATGACCCTACATGTACTGTATGTATCTCACAAACCACCTAACCCAACTGTTATTTAAAGCAGTTCTTCCAAAGCAATAAACACTGCAATAAATGAATGGAAATTAACAGGTCTTTGTTAAAACCAACTAAATTAAAATAGCATGATTTCAATCAACCTTGAGCTGCCACATTCCATTTTGCGTAAAACTGGTTTAACTCATGTCTCCACTCTACATGCACCTCTTGTGGGTGCACACACATTATTTGGTAAAATTTCAGAACAGTCAGACAAAATATTTCTGGAACAATCAAAGTAGAGACAGAATGCCCCTTTAATTCTCTTAATGGAAGTGATAAAAAAAAAAAGACGGAACCGGTTAATGCAGTATAATGCATACTTCTGATAGATAACAAATATCGCTCGTCATAAAATAATTTTTATTATCCTTTAACTTATCATATATAAATCCTAGATAAAGCCACTTGATGTTTGACCTCTAAAAATTCAATAAGGCAACTATGCAAGATGCCAACTGATATATTTCAATCAATTTATTTGTTAGCAAAGTGTTGCTGAACGCTACTTCCAATTACAAGCGGCACTTTTATGAGACAAGATTCAAACATTGTATACATGTACGTACGGTACATTGTACATGTGCATGACACTAACATGGTAAGAGAAAGCAGACTACAGTATTTATTATTGCAGTGAGGAAGCTTTCAATTTCCAATGCGTTATGTATGCATTCAAGGCTCTTTGTAACACAGAACAGCTACCCTTACCAAGTACATTTCATTTTGTGTTATTAAAGTGTAGTGACAGTCCAGTTTTAGTTCTGGATGCAAGTGATTTAGCTTTTTCTAGGGATTCTTATTTGCAAGGTTCCTGAATAGACAATGGGGGATGTACAGTTACCCGGAAGACAAAATACAGAAAGTGAACCACTGAAATGACGCGCTTAAAAGGTAAATGCTTCGTGGAGCGCTGTACTTCGTATCGTCCTAATCAAGCAGAAATGTCAGACCCAGTTGAGGTGCTACAATCACGTTTTGCATCTGGTGTATCTTTCAGCTGAATTTTTCCAGACACAACTCACATCTGATTGGTTGAAAAACACAGACAATGTAATGACATATCATACTTGTATTCTGCCCTTATGTGCAGTCACACTGGACATTCAGATGTGAGCAGAAATTAAGAGAAAAGAGTCTTTGTACTGCTGAACATGCTAAGAGGTGTGCAAATGAGGAAGGAAACTACTTTTTGTATTTCTGTCGATGTTGCACATCGCTGTTTCCTTACTTTTCGGGCAAGTGAGTTATAATAAGCCAACTGTAACCAGGTGACAGTGTGCAAAGGTGCAGTCACTGTGTGCAAACAACGGAAAGTGAAGAATTGATTAAAATAGTCATTTCTGGCTGTCTGCTGAAATTAAACGGTCCGTGTCTCATTCCTATTTTCAGAGTGAAAAATTGAGAAAACAGCTCAAACAAAACATCACCTCGCAGGATTGATAACTCTAACAGTCCAACAAACTTTCATTATAGTTTCACATTCACCCTAGGGGGTCAGGATTAACGAAACAAATAATCCTGCGATGAAACCCCATCCTTGACAAATCCACGATCCATCAATAAAACACAAAAGGTACAGTCAGCTTTTATGAACAATAAATCAACAAAACCTATGCCATTTTTATTGGACCAGTGTAAAATATAAAAATGTTACAATTCCGAGCTATTTCTGGCACACATTCATTCTAACAGACTTTGACACCGTCATTCTTTTTGTTTTTATTGCCAGCTGTTATGCAATGACTGTAGGAACCTGGACCACGGTGACAACCTCAACAACAGTTAAGGTTGACGTGATGTTGTGTGCAAATGTACAGGAGCATTCATGAATTCAGCCCTTGCTGTCTGATATGCATACATGTATAATAGGCAAACATAAGCATGTGGCTGCTTTGGGGGTTGTTAAAAGGCATTAAGCCAAACTGGATCCATTTCAAATCAAGCTCAATTACGGACTCATGATTTTACAAGTCTTCAACGACAACACCATACATACATGTACATGTACCATATGAAGGTTGGCAAGGCCAATGAAACAGCTGATTTACGAGTTCTTGTCGTTGAAGTTTAGTTTCCTTTTTCAACCTGATGAGAAATCCACTTCCTCTTTCATATCAATTCCTGATGCTGCAGAACAGTGCTCAGTGTGTCTTCCTGTTGCTCACGTTTGTTTTATTTTGACACAGAGATAAGGATGTCTCCAAAGTGCCAGCAAGCGAACAACTGTTTGTTTCTTCCACCATAGGGCAAAAATGACATTCATTAATTTCCCTTTTAATCCTTGGCTGACAAGACACTGGAAATAAAACGTAGCAACAACTGATCTACGGCTGGATGCATGTCATGAATACATTTAAACAGACAAGACATTCACTTGCATGTACATGTAAAGTTGTGAGAATTTCAATCCTTTGTAGCCCTATATCTTTGGGCTAGCTTAATTTTTCTTTTAAATTATCTGAATGCACGTAGTTCCCCATGAATTCTTTAATACTGAATACTGAATATATTAAAACTGGATTTTTTTTTCAGAACAAGTCATGGCTTTTATGACAATGCATTAAATTTGGGCAAACTCAACTTACAAACTTCTTTAAAATACTGCAACCTTTCTTTGAAAGAATCTTTTGGACTCTTGTCTCCTACACAACAAAAATATAATGTATCAAGTGATTACTTCCAACGGATGAAATTCTCCTTGAAAAGGTTACAGCCTTTGGACATGTCCAATGCATGTTTGTGCAAGTCAAAACTTGTTTATCGAGTACAATAGAGTCAATTTTACTGTGCAGATAAACTGAGAAAGTGTATTTCAACAAATAGCTAATGTCTGCCCAGCAGGTATCAGGAAGTGTGACGCTGTGTGCAATGTAGACCATTAGTCATGTCATTTTGGTATCAAAACAGCAGAAATGAACAGTGTTGCTGGTACGGTATGCCATCCTGATTAATCACACGACAATATGACCTGGAATCATAAACAGGGACAAGGTTAGGGAGCATCTTAAAACTTAGATTCCTTGGTTTTTCATTTGGAACTTTCCATATTCAAGACAGGAATTTTTGTCAAAGTCACAGCAGCTAGAATAGGTACATTTTCAAGGTTACTGCACATGAAGACAGAACCTTCTGGCAAGGCATGCCAACAATCCAATGCCCGGCCCTAACCTTCCCAAATCCTCCAAAATCCTACCTGCAAAAGAGGAGGGTTTGAAAGATGGAGGGCATTATGGCAAACAATGTGCAGCTCATTTCAAAGGAAGTGTTGTGTCAAGGTCTGGGGCAAGGCCTTGTGTTGTTAATGCTCAGCCGTGCATAAAAATCAGACCCAGATTACACCTGAAAACATCTGCATTGCTCCAGGATACGATGGCTCCATTGCCTCCAATACTGACCACAGCTTCAATATCTCCCTTGGTACATGTACACACAGCGGTTTAAGTGTGGCCAGAGTGCCATCTTTGTTACCTGCGATGCTGGTGCACCCATCAAACGTTAGGGCCCTATCTGAAAGGAGTTTCTAAAGCAACGACATGCGCCAACATATCTGCAGCCAGCAAAAAGAAATACCCCAAGCTCTTGACACAAACTATCGAGTTGGGCTATTGTGGTCAATCTAGCTGCTTTTTCTGTGATGAAATGGCATTGGAGCTGTACACTCCCGGAGGAGCTGAGATGGTATTTGAAATGTTCAATGGGCCTGATGAGCAGGGGTAATAATGATGTAATGCCTAGAGCACCAGTCCTGGTGGATACAGACACTTTATAAGTACTCATTAAGTTTCTGACACAGCCTTATCTGTGCACAAATAGACTATGGGGAAGGCAGCACTAGCGTATAGGCAACCAATTCCATTTTAGAGATCAAATATTCTGAGGACAAGGTCCCCCCAAGGACGGAGAAAGTGGGGGCGGGGAATAAAGACAATTCACACCCATGTACTTTGCACAAAGATGAATGACATTCCGTACATGATTTGACTATGATAAACAACTAACTGATCTAATTTTACCCTCTGAATGCTTATCCTCATATACATGACTATCCCATCACTGGCTTTTCAGCTAATCCCAGGTCTGGTGCCTACCTTGTTGAAGACCCATATTTCCCCATTGGTGGTGGGCCTAGGCACGCCATGGCCATTGTAGTGGAAGAGAACCCGTTCTTCTTTGGCATTGCGTCGGAGGGATGTGCACAGCTTCTTGACTTCCTCTACCGTGGGGTCCAGGCAGAGTTTGTAGCGGGCCTGTTGACAAAAAAGGCGCCAAGTATTTGGAGACGATGGACAAGCTAGAAACTGTTTTCTCAACTAGCCGAGTAATTAATTAACAGCAACTTATTTGCTTAAAGATTCAGTGTACCAATATCAACTGCGACTCAACTTAGGAGGAAATAACATGTGACTTGAACAAATTTTACTGTACATTACCAACTTTTGTTGAAACAAATAACAAGAAACATGTATATCTTTGACTTTCCATAAACTAAGCCAAATCCTGTCTGTTTTTATTATTCTAAAATTTCTAGCTGGGAATATCAACATATATGAGGATGGAAAAAGTCAAGTAGATAAATCGATTCTGATTTGCTAACCTCATTCATGTGCATGTGAGCCGCATAATCAACAAAGGATGTCAGAAAGTGAACAATTTCAGAAAGGCTTTGGACATAGGACACAACTTGGCCAGAATGACTTGTGACTTGACTCAGAAAAAAGAATTCTGACTTAAAAAATTGATCAGGACTTGACTCGTAGAAAAGTGACGTGGTTCACAGTACTGGAAGATTGTCTTCTCTCCATATTTGGCCGCAGGGTTCAGTTTAAGAGGGTCCGTCCTGTAGGAGGACCTCTTCTGTGCCCTTTTTTCTGCTGAAGAAATATCTAAATTGGTTTCATTCGTGACCAATGCTTTCTTTCCATTTGGTTTTAAGAGTGCACGGTTGTGAAATTTGACATGAAGCTGAATAGGAAGTGATTCTTGGATTGGAAAGAGGTCTGTGCTTACCCGTGGTTGCCAACGTTCGTACTGTTTCTGTAGATTATTTCCGATGGCTTCTAATGCTTTCTGTGGGCTCGTGGATAATGGATCTGAAAATGAAATTAATCAATGAAAGTGTTCATCACAAATAGTTAAATTTCTCTTAAAACATTCCACAACACTGCGCTTACTTAATGAAAGACAACTTTATGGCTTTTCTTAGAGAGAAGTCTATTTGACAGAGCACTGTCCGTGTCTTTCACTGTGGTATTTGATCAATTTTAAATATGACTGCTATGGTAAAGTATATCGTCCTTTTTAGCTGTTTCAGACACCCACCGCAAGAGCTTTTGTTTTCATTCACTTTCTTTTTCTTCTTTTCCCCCTCCTTTTCCACTTTTTCCTCATAGACATAACACGAGGTTATCATGATGTCATCACCCAATTTATTATAGAATTTTTAACATTTAAGTTTTTCCCATGGGTTTTGTACATGTTTTTGCAAGCTTTTGGCAAATCTTTCATCTTCATCAAAGTTTGAAAAAGCAAAGCCTGGTACACCAAAAATGTACTTAAGGAATGACATCATGATGACAACATCAGGCGTCAATTACAAGTGCGTTATTCAACTGCTGAGAAAAAGACATTGTTAAATATATGATCCTGCAAAATATTTGGAATGGAATAGGAGACGGATTACTCTTCCCAAATATTATAAAACCCCAAAATTGACCTCCACTTCAATAGTTATCTCTGAACCCTCAAAATATGAAAGAGCGGAATGCGACTTTACTTTCATTTTGTCGTGATGGGTCCCATATACTGGTGGCATGACTGAGTTGGAAACTAGACATGCATGATGGCACCAGACTAGTCGCAAAAGCTGCTGGTAACTGCATGCAGCTGGGCCAAATGGCACACAATGACAAAGTCCTTTGATTGTTCACTCCACAACCAACTTTCAGAGAACCTTTGTTCACAATCTTTGCAATCAAAGTGTCGCCTGCTCAGGCATTAGCCCTAGGGGCACCCATGGCTGATGTAATCTAGTGTAAAATTGTTTCGCTTTTACCTATCCAGCATTCTAGCTTAGCACACGGTGACGTCTTGACTACATCTGGAGGATCCACTCCAACATTTAGACACATGACAAGGGCAACGCTGACAGTTTTCATCTAGAAAGGAATAACAGTAAAAAATGTGAAAGAAAAATACAAAAATGCACCATAGCTTGATCAGACAATTGTTCAGATAGTACACATAAACACAGGGTAATCTAAGTGATTAAAACTGACAGACAGGTTATGAAATTCAAGGCTGTACAAACAATTCCCAGGAGTCCTTTCATTTTTGTTTGCTTTAATTTGTCATGACTGGGGAAGTTGGGTCAGCAACACCCAGTCGCTAATCTCACTATCAATTTACGAGGCTTTATTGATCGGTTGAATGTACATTAAAGTAAAAGGACTGTGCAAATGGTTTGTAGCAGAGTATAGCACTTCTGAGGATTCTGGAGGATTCATCTCCCCGAAAAAAATCTCTCAGAACTTTAACAAATTCCACATTCTAATGAAGGATTTTTGAAGAGTTGAGGATGCCTGACAACTTTACACAGTTTGACCATAACCCCTGGAAAATGCAGTACAGAAAGCAGAAAATTGAGAGCGGAATGATTTGACCGAAAAAGTAAAAAGGAATTACCCACTGTGCAGAACTGTACACACGTGTCAACCCAATCCAACAAAACCAGTAACAAGTCACCAGAGCCACTTTTGTGTTAAAGCCTTTCGGCAGAATCTTGAACAATGTAAATTTATAAAAACTCTAAGCACTTTGACCTCCACTCTGAATTGATGATACATTAAGCAAAACGGCTCGACCTATTCTCTCTCATGCAAACTAAAACAAAACTACTGGGGAAGATGGCCATACAGGAATGCAGAGCAGTGACGGCCAGGTCAGGAAGGATGTTATTACTGCTGTTGCTAACATATCTCACGACAACAAAACACCAACAGTATGCCAAGGCAGGCAGTTGGAGGAAATGACAAGGGTACTGGGAGGTAGTGACAAGGTCTAGTTAACGGGTAACACCTTGCCCTGCTTGGTGTTCACACTTGATTATTCTTGTCATTGCTTACCTGTTAGGTGCTAAGATCTGCTGTTTGGACTAGAGTTTCACCTTGCACCAAACTGAATTCATTCTGTTTCTAAGTAATTTTGAAACGGGTGCAGACAAGTTTTGTTTTTGTCCCAGTTTTAAAGCCCAACTCCAGCGATTTCAATTTTTTTCAGTACTGATGTGCCAATTTCAACAGCTATGTCTAATAAACCAGGAAAAGTCGAAACCGCCTTTTTGTGTTCATTTGTTGTGTAAAAAAATGCATTTTGTTAGCGAGAGTTGATCCGCTTTCATGAAAAGGAGTGCGACGTCATGACTCATTAGCATCTAATGAATAGCAAATTCTGTGATGTTTATACAGTGGAGAGGGTACGGCAGCTATGCGTGCGAACGTTGCTATGCATGCGAACATTGCATATTGTACTGTATACGTGTACATTGGAAGGCCACGCGTGCTAGTATTTCGGAATCGTACACCACATTTAACATGTTTTCAGGTTTCTTACTATTCATTATAGAGCTACATGTACATGTACATTTCCCAGGTACATGTGAATAGGTCTGGGTTTTTGGTTCACCATAAAAAAATGCAATAACAATATACATGCATGTGAGAGAAAAACAAACCAACTTTAAGCAGGGCTGTTATAACTTTGAGAACAAGTTTTGCTTGGAACTTGGAATTCTCAGACCCACCAATTTATTCTTTGTACTCTTGTATAGACTTGAATAAATATAACAGAGACTGAGTTCTTCCTTTCTAAATCCAACCAATTCTCAGAAAATTGAGGATGGATCTACAATGTAAATATCATTGATGGATGTGGTGTTAAGGTTGATAAAATTTTATGCAAATCAATTAGTATATTTTATTCTCATCAGTTTTCCTCAAATTAATGACATGAAATTATTTTCAAACCAGTTCGAAATGATCCCTCGTGATACATGTACTATAGAAAACACATACATGCACTCATCTTTCAGTGACAGGTGTCACAACAGAGTTTATTGTCGGGGGGGTTGAATCAGGAGCATGCAGGTTTGCCATTTGCCACCAGAAAAACACACACGTTTATGACCCAAACAGATTACGACTGTTTTCTTCCTTTTTATCCTAAATGGATTACAATAATTTTTCTTCCCCTTTTACCCATTTTTCTCACTTTTTGGACTATGTTAGATGCTAGGGACATTTAATCATCTTACAAGTACATGTATATCATTAACCCTAACCGCCAAGCATATTGTTTGGCTTACACTGCTCAGTACCACAAAATACTAAGTAGTAGCCTGAGCCTGAATTACTTCTTCTGGCTAGGCTACTTCCATTGTTACTTGTAAAGAGAGCAATAAAGCCATGCATTCATAGTGCCACAGCACCATATGATACATTGTCTTATCTATTGTATCTT
>NW_019091416.1:2247298-2294402 GCF_001949145.1 Acanthaster planci
AGCATGACCGGGGTACGAGTTAACCCGGGTACGAGTTGACCCGTCAGAACTGACATGACTGAGAACACGGAACACCAAAACTTGTGTCTTATTTCAGTGAACATGGTGAATAACATCTGAAAAATATTAAAATACACTGTAAAGGTAAAGTCAGTGCAAGCAAATAACAAGCACCAACCCGTTCCTTCATGCGCCACGTCTGTGTTTCGGTCTTGCTCCCTTCAATCTTTTCAGTATGGCGTTTCTTCATGAAGGCAAGCGGTAACTGCCAATCGCACAGATCACTGTCTTCAACATCGGTGATTATAATATCACCCACGCCATCCATCTTTCTGGCTGGATTTCGCGACCGAGGTCGGACGAGAGACGTCTCACTTGTAGCTTACTTTGCGTTGCTTCAGCTGACGGGAATTTCAGGGAAACATGAGGGGCGTTCCAGAAGAAGAAGTAATTTGTGTACTTCGCAGCTCGCCGGCCACGCACATGATCATGTTTTGGTTCAGTCTTTTGATCCATGCACTGGTAACTCTCGTAAATATGGGTGGAGTGTGTACAAATTCGGCTAGTGGGAACCAGTACTCCGGTGAGTTGTTTCAACCTCGTATGGATTTCATAAAGAAGGTACAATTCATTCGTACATTATGAATGCCTACCGGGGACGAGCAACAATAATTCTACAGACGAGTGCAAAACTTCAACTTGCTGTACATGTGCCCGCATGACAAAGTTCACATCAAAGATTGTAAAGCGCTAGCGCCGCATAGCCGCGGCGCCTTCGGCGCTATGCGATCTTTGGTTCGTATGAAGCGATTTTATTGAACGTAAATTGTGCGTGAATCCACATACATGTAGATCATGTTCTACTTTTTGTTGCTAATCAGATAAGGTTCTAGTTTTATCAAACCTCCACTTTGTTGGCAAATAAAATGCAAAACCAAACACTGAACAGCATGCAGCGATATTAAAATGACTCATGAAACAACGAAGAGTTTTTATTCCGATTCTATTCATTAAAAATGTACACATTCATATCACCCACACCGTGCTTTTTGGTAATTTGTTTTATAAGGTATTACAAGTTGTAAACACCTATCATTTAATTAAAATAATTAAAGTTCACAATGCGTCGTGAGTTTGGATGGGCAGGGCATTTTATGCACAACTCTATTAATTAGCCTTTTAGAAGCATAGCGGACAAAATACTGGGAGCAAGTTGGTTCAGGTAAAATCTTTTGTTTGCTCCAAATATACCCACTTCAAATAGTGATCTCCTGTTGTGTCTGCCATGCTTCTACAAGGCTAATGGAAGAAGTGTACAATGCACCTGCAACACAATAATCTGTTTCCCTTTGATTACATAGAGGAGGGGCATAGCCACGAGGGGGGCACATGCCCCCCACACATTCCCAGTGCCCTCCAGGTGCCCCACTCCCACTAAAAAATTGACAAATGGATACTTAACAAGGCTATAACAAAAGCTTGCCCTAAAAACACACATCAATGAAAGCTGGTGCACCCCCATAAGATGCTGGTGCACCCCCATAAGATGCTGGTGCACCCCCATAAGATGCTGGTGCACCCCCATAAGATGCTGGTGCCCCGTTGTGCCCCCCACTAGTAGAATCCTAGCTACGCCATTGATTACATACTCAAGTCATACTCTCTTCACACAGTGCTGCAATGTCGATCGGGGATAAAGATAATTACAAACTTTTCACTGTAAAGCTCATCAGAAAAAGTGGGGAATTCCTACTAAGAACACCAGTTTTATTGTCTTGGAGTGAGATTATGAATACTAATAGCCCAGTACTGGCCAATTGGAATCGGGACTTAAAGCTTATTCATCCGTTTTGTTTTGAGGCAAGAGAGTTGGACGGCCATCAGATGCATGGAGATCAAGAAGGGAGAGATGCATTTCCTGTTTGGATCGTAAAACAATGGAGAATCTTCCCAGAGTATTTCTAGTTGACAGGGCAGATCTTTGCTCAAAAATCCAGAAGCTGCAGAAAAGAAATTGTAAGGGTTGTTTAGTGTGCCAAAAATGCAATGAATACATACTGAATATAATTACATCAGCACAATATGGAAAAATCTATAAGCTATTTGAGGGATGGTCTTGACAGTTGTAGTGACTTTTATTGACAGCTGAAACCCAACATTTACGCAAATTTAAGGAGCTTGTGATGAATGCCCAGGTACTTGCCCTCAGTGTGCCAATCTATCGAAATATAAAGTAAAGATAAGTTTGTTTGTTTTTGTCTTTTTTTTTGCATATCGCTTATCGTATGTTGTAGAACAGTACATTGAGTGTTTCTGTGAAAAAACTTTGGGATAAAGTTGGGATCCATGTCACCTACCAACTGGGGTAAGACCTTTTCAAAATGTCTGGGCTCCACGATTGTGCTTGACTCTGATTTGGCCTGCTGGGCTGCCCTAGCAGCACCCTCTGGAATGGATCGAAAAAAGAAAAAGCATCTTCATTTTCTTCTCTGTAAAAGCCTTTCTTATTTTAAATGAAAGTAGCCCTTGGTAGTTCTTAAACAAAATTTCTTTTAGTCAAGGGTTTGGATGTGAAACTGAAAAAGAAACAGGGTTCTTTATTATTTTATTGATTTCTAAAATCATCTTTAAAAATATTTATCTTATTTATTTCATTTTATAACATTTTATTTTACTTAAATTTATTATTTGAAAAGTACTTATCAATAAGAGAAAAGAGGTTAAAAGAAATCATGAAAAACAAGGTACATGTAGATGGCAGAACAAGCAACATAAACAACACAACATTGTTACAGTGTTAGCCGCAGTAGCAAAGGAAGGATTGATCAAGTTGGTCTGCAACAATAGCAATGAGTGATTCGTCATCTTACCTGCTGCAAAGACTCTCAACATCTCAACCATCAACCGCAAGGCATCTTTGCTGACTGTTCATGGAATAAAAAAAGAGCTCAGAAATCATTTACAGTAAATACAAACTACATATCAACTGTAAAAATCAACTACAAACATAGCACAGTAACCAAATGAGAATCGTCTTCAAGGAATTAGTCAGATTTGTGGGACTTGACAAGTTTTGTGTACATTGTTTGTAACTAGTTTGGATTGTTGAGTGGGGTTGAATTGAGTTGGTATGGGTTGGGTTGAATTGAGTTGGTATGGGTTGGGTTGAGTAGGGTTGAATTGAGTTGGTATGGGTTGGGTTGAGTAGGGTTGAATTGAGTTGGTATGGGTTGGGTTGAGTAAGGTTGAATTGAGTTGGTATGGGTTGGGTTGAGTAGGGTTGAATTGAGTTGGTATGGGTTGGGTTGAGTGGGGTTGAATTGAGTTGGTAACTATGGGTTGGGTTGAGTAGGGTTGAATTGAGTGTGTATGGGTTGGGTTGAGTAGGGTTGAATTGAGTTGGTATCGGTTGGGTAGGGTTGGATTGGGTGAGATTGTTTCTGTCAAACTGCAGGAAAGATCTCATGAAGCCAGCAAGTGGGGCAACACATAGACTTCTGACTGCTTCTCCCAAAATTAGCCAATCCCTGCATTAATTTGTCAAGCCAATCACAAGTCATTCAGCTTCAAGTTATACACGTAAATCTCGAATAAGGACATGGTTTATCACCAGGGTTTTAATATTGGAACTTACTTGTTACCTGACTTATGATTTGACCAGTGATGTCATTGCTGAAATACTTAAATACAAACCTTGCTTCATCACGGTAACATTCATTTAACTGCTGTGATTTTTGTGTACTATGACTATGATCAATTTTGGAGAAGGTTTCTGGGAAACTCCGGGCTCTTTGGATTGAACTTAGAGAGATTGGTACTTACTCTTTGTCTTGTCATCCTGAAAGGTACTCTGTAGCAACTTTTGGACTGTTTCCTATTTCAGGTGACAATAAGCAAAATGGGAAAAGGAAAAAAAATTAACAACAGTGGCACTTCCTCCAATTCCAAACTGTCAGCTGCAAAGAAGAAGTAAGAGTTTTGTTTTTAAAGAACTTTTCCAAAGAACTGGCTCGAGCAAATTTCTTCTAAATCCATCTGGATATTAAAACACGGACAGCAGAAAACAGAGCACACACTTTTTTCCCTTACTCTAAAGTCTGTTTTACTTGTTTTATTTTACTTGTGGCTCTGTGCCTTAGCTTGGAAATCTCAGTTCTTCAGCCCGTGACATTTCCTCACTCCAGCCATGGTAAATGGCATAGAGGAAAATCCTCACTTTTACAGTTTTGGGACACCTCTCCTTCAATCGTGGCAATAATGTCAGAGAATTCACAACAAAGCGAACGCCTGAAAATCTCAGAATTTCTCTTTACATCTTTGCAAGAAAGGAATACTTCAAAGGGTGCAAATTTAAATTTGGGACTGATACACATGCTGTCAGCAATCAAACTTCAAACATGTTAACGTAAAACTAAGAAATGTAGAGGTGTAACTTCAAATAATATAAAGGCTATGCTAAAGTGAAACAATGACTGTTGCTGGAGCCTCAGTAGTTGAAAGTTTGATTAAAATCCTACATGGAATAATATTATTGAAGAACACTGGATGTCACTGAAGCAACAGGAACAAGGTCGTCTACAAATGAGTGGGATTGGCTGTAGTAAAACTTACGTCCCAAAAATTCGCACACGTACGTTGCCAACGTCATTTTACGGGATATTGGTAATATCCTACTTCTGAAAAATCTGCCAGTTAATGTCACTTGAATGAGGAATTATTTTTTGCATTAAATGCTTTGGTGTAGTGATGCAGTTTGAGGGAAAAAAAAACACTTTCATTCGCCATAGCTCAATTTTCCATCACTTTCTCTTTTTTGTTCACCCAGTTCTTAATTTTGGTCAATTTCATTTCAAGTTACAGTGAGGCATGAATTTTTGTTCTTTCAAATAAATCATATCAGCATTAATATGAGTTGATCTTGGTATTATGACAAAACTTCTCTTTTTTAATCTAGGTGTATTTTTCTGCAAAATACAGTGCCACCGAATCTGTGCCCGTCGTCAGCAATGGAAATCTCAAAATATAAGGTGCACAGTGCTTTTTCAGGCTCTGTATTTTTGATAACACCCTCAATTGTTGGTGAACGTTGACTTAAGTCACCATCAGTGCCTGTGTTGGACATGTGACATACAACACCGATCGTGAGCGGACAGTGATCATGTATCCATTTTCTAGACAATTTTAACCAGTCAACTTTTGTACTTTGCATAAAGTAAAACTGCCGACATTTTCCTGAATTCTCACTGGAACAAGTTTTATTTATAGGCCTAGGCCTAAATTTAATTCGCACAAGTACATAGGCCGAGCTGCAGAACATGCAGAAAGAAAAAACCTCAAAGTGACAATCGATTATCGACAGTAAATTACCGACGATGCATAATTTCAATCAAGAGTTTCACAACAAGAAAGTTGGATGCGCGAATAATAATAACATGTTTAGAGTACTCCATGATATATAAGTACGATACTCCTTAACTTTACACACGTTAAACGTTAAAGTTAAGTGAGGGCGCTACTAGGCATTGTCATTACAAATGTACATGTATATTAGGCAAGATCAGTTGAGTTGGCATTGCTGGGCATTTCATTTCAACGAGAAGACTGATTAATGATTCCAAAAGAAAAGTCACTGATCATTAAGCTACCAGGCTGCAGTCGGCGAGTTGCACAACATCTTCAAAGCATGCCGAAACACGTTAAATGACACAGTTTTTGTATCTTTCTCACCACTTTGAAAGAGGCGCCGCTCCGGTCATCTGCCATTTTTCAAGCCGTCAATAGAGGGCGTGGTAATCTGCAGTGCGTAGTCGGGATGCTGGGGACGGTCCGTATGTCTAGTGATGCTTGGAGAGAACGGTACCAGACCAGCATCATGCGATGGGCGTGGAATCTGGCCAGATCAATCATTAGTTCAATCGATATTCAGCACACGCGCTATGTACGCTGTACTGGTGAGAAATCGGCGTGATCAGGTAAACAGACCGTGAGTACCGTGCAATACAATGGGCCATGGGAGTGTGTGCCAGGTAATGACAAGGGACGGAATAACCACAATCGCAGCGGTTTGTTTTCAGTGGTAAGATAATGTCTAAAACATTTTTGAATCTGATGCAGATACGTTTCTTTCACGACTTTAATAAGTTGTCTTAACTTCTACGGTAGTTCAACTGTAGTTCTACTGTAGCTATGGTTTTAACTTTGGAAAGACTTCCAAAAAAAGGCCTAAGGGGCCTCCATGTACAAGGAAGGTCTACCTACCATGCTTAATGCTTCTTGTGTGGAAGCCGAAGGCTTTGGCCGTCATCATGCCGTTTAGGTCTAGCATGTTTCATGTGTTTGGCTTATCATAACTTCGTAGGCCTATACGTGAGATGATCAGTCACTGCCAAGGTCAGGAAGGGAAAATATGAACACATTGACAAAATGTTGATGATTCTTGCCAAAGACAGGGCCTGTTGACATGATGGCTCTATCTTACTGTAGAGTTTGTCAGTTTCTCCTTCAGATGATAGTAGGCCTACACTACGCAAGAAAGTTCAGACCATTTTTTTCTTAATTTGTAATTTTTTAAAGCAAGAGTGGGGTCTAGTTCTTTTACACTTTGTTTGTCTAGACGGTGTTCTCACTGGAATAACAAATCTTTAATATGTTTCAAAACATCAAATGCACATCTTCAGCAGTAAAATATCTCATATAGAAAAGTATATGCAAAATAAAAAGTGGTCCTTAACTTTTTGGTGTAGGGTATTTTCTTCCTAACTCACATTGCAGTAGACTGTGTCAAAAAAAGGAAATAAAGTTTTCAAATTTTGTACAAGATTGCCTGATTTACACATATGCATGATTGTGTTGATCACCAATTGCACCCAACATCACTACTATTAATTATGATAACAAGATCATACATTTACTTTGATCCATACTTTTTACAGGAAAAGTTTTCATTTTGATACTTTTTTGTGTGGTATTTGGCAATGAACAGCTCATCTGCAGGATAACTGTTACACAAATGGGACTGGTGCCTTGGCATTGAGCATAGTCTCAAAAGGTGCACTGTCAGGCAGTCTATTGAATCATTTGACAGTGAGCAGTTATCCACGGTAGCATACAATCACAGTAGTGAGACAATAGGAGGTAGTTCCATCCAACAGAATTTTGTTATGATGAGGAAGCTTTGAACTTCGGAAACTCATTGATTGGAATTTAAAGGAAGGGCGAGGTCCAACCCTAGGCTCTTTTAGATCTGAAAGGTTTCAGTCTGTGGTTCCTTTCAGATCTGGTTGTGAAGAGAGTTGTCTCAGACAGGAGAAGAATCACCTAGTAAGTAATGCAGTAATACAGCATAACCATGGCAGACAGTGGCAGTGTTAACACAGGGAAGCGTGCGACCAGTGAGGATGACGATACCTCGGCTGGGAAACGGCAACGAAAGACTGTGCGAGTCTGGTGTGATGGCTGGTAGGTTTGCCAGAGTGCCCGTAAACTGTGAGACATGATGACGTTACGTTGTATTTTTCCCCATTGCAGATCTGAATGCGAGATGTATGTATGGAACAAACTTTTTTTCTCACTGAAGACCCCCGTTAATATTTTTCTAGGCTGTTTTGTTGTGGTCATAAGAACAGTAGTAATAGGTGTTTATGTACCGCTTTTGGTTAAGATCAAAGTGCTTCCCGCTATTATTACCCTTGCTCATCAGGCCCATGAAACATTCCAAAAACCGTCTCAGCTCCCTGCAGCTATTTCAGCACAGAGCAGCTAAATCAACCACAATAACCAACTCTGCCCCCCCCAAAAAAACAAGCCTGTCTGGCCCCTCCCCCGAAAAAACCTTTGGCTTTGGATCTGCCCTTGAATCCTGCTGAGTAACATTGAAGTCAAAGAGCCTCTTTTACACGGTGGTATTGACATGACCTGTGTACAAAAGGCTTCACGTTTTCCCCATTGGGTTCTGCATTATTCAGAAGGTTCTAGGTCTGTGGTTGATTTGGATAATGCCCAACAAATCAAGTTGTTGCCAAATGTTGCCAAAAGCAGTACCACTTTTTCCAGGTGTTCTTTCCCCAGTGTTTTTTCCCCAGCCAGACTTTGTTATATTTTTCTTTCTTTTTTCCCCAGCCGTGTCCTTGTTTCTTTTACATTCAGATGGGGGGGCGGGCAGGAGGCATTGAAGTCAGTGTCTGGTTACAAACATGTGAGGGCCATGAGGAAATTATTATTTGTTTCCCAATGATGTAGTCTGTTTTTTTTTTTCCCCTTTCTTTCCCAGCTATGATCTTGTTCATTTCGGTCATGCCAATTCCCTCCGGCAAGCGAAGCTTATGGGAGACTATCTGATCGTTGGTGTCCATTCAGATGGTATGAAGTGATTTTAATTTATGGAAGCGGAAATAAAAAAACTGCTGAGCTTGTTTCCTTTTTGTGTCAACTTTTCATCCAGTGATTTTTCCACTCTGTCTCTCTTGTTCGTCATCCAAACATTTCAGTGTCCATCTTGTTCCCGGAGATCACCTCAGCATTCTTTGCCAAATACATTCAAGTTTTTAATCATTAAAGTTGTTGTCATTAAGGTTGTTTGTTAACATTCAAAGAGAAAAAGACAAATAGAAGGAGATAAAAAGTCAGAGAACCCTGATTTAGTTGATCAAATATGGTAGAAAGTCTGTCTAAACACAACCTGCTACCACTAGGTTTGCTTTCAATTTATTTTCATCTGAAGAAAGGAAGTAGTCTGAGAGGAATTTGAACCCATGCCCTTTGGGTTACCCTACCAAGGCTCTACCAACTGAGCTACCCAACCCTTAGCTGACCATCATCATTTATTAGTTGTCTTTGTTTAGTGAGACTTGTCAGTAACAGTGAGACCTAAACATGCTGTGTCCATTCAGTGGTAAGGCGTCTCACTGAGAAATCAAACAGTTATGATCCTAGCAACGTTGCCATGAACAGTTATTTTTAAAATTAAATATCTAATAAAGGGTTTATGAATATAACCCACAGTGATGTTGTAGATGAGCCACAATGATGTTGTAGATGGGATCGGCTGACAAGAAACATCTATCCGACCTTAAAAGAACAGAGAATATTCATAACCTTTCACTAGAGAAACGTTTAATTTTCAATTTAAAAAAAAAGACAGCTTTGTTTTTCTTTGGAAATTTAATTAAAATTACTGTTCCATTGCCTATGATTCCATTAAGATTATGAGAAATTGAAAATCTTGAATGCTTTCAGTTCATATTTATTCAAAGGACTTTAGAAATATATGTAGTTTTTTATGCTTGATAATGAGCCTATTGGCTAATTTATGTTGCTAAAAATAGATTCCTCTTTTTGACACGGATCAGTAGTTATGACTGTATAGAATATATTTTCCCCGATAATAATCCGTTGCCTTTTTGTGTAGTGTTTGGTTTTTCCAACTGAGTTGCACTTGTTTGTATTAAACCTCAATTCCCCGTGCACTTATGCTTATGCATAAATAAATCAAATTATCCATAATATGAAATTACTTTTTACAAATAAATAAATTCTGAACTTCAAATACATGACATTGAATTGGATAGATTTTTGAACTGCTTTCTTTAACAAAGAAGCAGGTTTTTTGGTACAGTGGAGTGCTGACTTTTAAATGGCAAGTTTCGCCCTTTGATTGGAATTTTTGTTTTGTGAAGACGTGAGAGTTGCAGGTGGAAAGACCTAATGCCTGATGTTCCCTCAAATTCTGTGCTTTTCTTATCAGCTGAAATCATGAAACATAAAGGTCCACCTGTCATTAACGAGCGGGAACGCTATGCGATGGTGCGTGCCATCAAATGGGTCGATGAGGTCATAGAGGATGCCCCCTATGTTACTGAAATCGAAACTCTCGACAAGTACAACTGTGACTTCTGTGTACATGGAAGTAAGTGACATGTTAAGTTAATTAAGAAGCCAGGTGTAAGTGATCTATGGGCTTTTGTGTAAACCAGTGATGCAGTTGAGACCCTTTGGGTGTAAAATTTATTGCCAATATTGAAATGGGTGGTGGTGGACAAGCAGGAGAATGTGCATTGGATGTCAAATGCACAATGGTACTAAATAAAAGAAAAAAGACTTGAGATAAATTTATCTCTTGTAAATGTAAGACTTTGGACTACACGAGTGCTGTTCCAGCATACTTATTGGCAGTACGCTAGAATGGCACATGTATTGCACCATTGAATGTGGCCCAATATACTGTTTGTAATAGGTGAATTGATTGAAAGTCACCCCTCATTCCAGGGTTGCAAGTTTGCTTACCTAAGGCAGATATGGAATCATGCTGCGCAGGAAAAGACTTTTTGCGCCAGGGAAATCAACTTTGAATGATTGAGTGTAATAAAAAAAACTAGTTGACATATTATCCAACTATGACTTCTACATTTGTAGCGTTAGGGGTGGCTTTTTGATAATTTCCACAAGATTGCATTCTTATCTTTCAGACGACATTACACTTGATGCTGACGGAAACGACACGTATCGCAAGGTCAAAGCAGCAGGAAGATACAAGTTTGTAAATCATGCATGGAAATCTGAGAATTGTTTGAACGCTTTAAAAGAATGAAAAGGAATTCTTTGAATGTAAATAGCACTTTTGTTTTATAACCCTAATTTACAAGTCCATTTTTTGTCAATCAGGGAATGTCAGAGAACAGCTGGTATCTCTACCACCGACCTTGTTGGCAGGTGAATAATTTCATTCAATTAAATAATGAATTTGCTGCTCTGAAATGTACACTTATTAGCAGAATGCCAGAAAAATGCAAGAAAAAATAAAACTGAACTAAAAAGGTATGCCTCTTTTTTTAATTGTTGATGTTCAATCATTTTTCCTCAGAATGCTTCTCTTGACAAAAACACATCATCTCGCAGGGCATGACGTTCCGTCAGGAAGCGACAAAGGGAGCGAGAATCCCAGCGTGAGTTGGAGTGGATAACAAAAAAGATCAAATTATGTTCCAAAGGTTACTTACCTCCGTGTTTGGCATATTTAGCATCTACATGGACTATGAACTTCTGCAATGAAAAAAAAGGTCATGCGTGAGTATTTATCAGCCATTAGGTCCGTTTTCTAACCATTTAAACATTTTGTGGCCGTAACATTAGTGACACTTTTGTGTCCTAACTATCTGCTTTAGCACTTTGTATTTTATGCCCTGTACTTACCTCATAAATGCCCTGAAAATGAGCCGTTTTCAACAGCAAAGATTTGGAGAAAAGCTTTTGATGGTT
This sequence comes from Acanthaster planci, assembly GCF_001949145.1. Next base: position 2,258,552 of record NW_019091416.1, read on the forward strand.
TGTGTGAAAGGCATAAACGTTTTTTCAGGAGAAAGACTTTATACATTTCAATTTCTGGTTATTTTTCATTTTAGAAAGAGCATCTTTTTCCTGTTGAATTTTCAAAGTTGTCCACATTTAGCAAGTGTATTCAAATCTGCAGAGTCAATAATCCAAGGTGATAACACGCAGTTTACCTTTAAAGATAAAACAGATAGGGTGGCTAACTACAGTTCTTTTACAGTGACTTGCATTTTTCCAGCGGTATCCCACCGTAATTCGTTTTCTTGTTTTTGTTTATACAACTAAGTACTTTTTCTGTAGTGGCTCACCTTTTGCGCTCAGTGGGTAAAGATTTTGTGCAGAAAAATTGCTCCTTGTTACAAAGGTGGCAATCGTAACTTTAAAACCAATATTCAAGCAGTGACAAGATGAATTTTACTGTCACAAATGTTTTGATATCAAGTGCATTTGCAAATTGACTGTAAGAGAGGGATATGATACATTAGATGCATGTTTAAACGTTAGAGTTTTTCAAGATCTGTTTTTGTTGGTCTCTGGGTTGGTCAGTTGTATGTTTGTTGGGTTGTTTGTTTGTTTTTTGATTTGGGTTTTTTGAGGAGGAATGTCCTAGCCCTTGCTTAGTTTTCCTTACCTATGACGGCAATTCATATGCAGTGTCTCCAACCAGTGTTGTAGGCGATATGTACAAGTCCCTCCAAATCACAAGTCTCTCTCAACAAATCATTCAATTATGAAGTCAGACATCATCCAAATTCAACAACTGGCCGGGGACAGAAGTATTCTTATCTCATAATCTAGCCTGTTGCTTGTGAAAGGTTTTGACATGGACTTGACTAGAACAACACTTCCAGGTTTTGCTGACTATACCAGTTGCACTCATGTGCATACTAGTGAACACAGATTTAAAGTTCGTAAATGTGCAAGTTGAGTTGCAGCTTGACTGCTCCCACTGTTGGTCATTCTCACACGTAAACCAGGACATATATACAGACAATGCCCCCTACAGTTGCCGATATGAGACATTATCAAGTAGAGTACACAAACCAGAATAAAGGACATTTGCATTGTACAAGTGTTAACAGTTATTTTTTCATCGAGTAGTCAATGTGATATTAATATGTTCCAATAAATATCCAATTGTGCAGTGTTCCAGCATGGGCAGTCCCTACACCGGTGTGTCCCAATTTCTACCCACCACCCGTAAGATCATACAGTTTGCCGGAGGCAAGGAACCTGCTCCCGGTGACACCATCCTCTACTGCCCCGGTGCTTTTGATCTCTTCCGTATCCTTTGTTCTTTGTGAGCACATCAACCATAACAGTCCTCAGTCCTTCACCCACTGGAGGATTGAGGACTCGGTGGAAGGGTTAATAGGCAAGTTTGAGCAGTGACTATAGGTAACTTAAGTGTTGCAACTGTCACTCAAATGATGGTTGGTTGATATAGTTGACCATTTTGGAATCATAATGGTGAAGAAGCAATTGAGCAGTTGTCAAACTACAGTTGTCTCGCCTATTTTCCAGTACTGACAAATGTAAGGAGATGTGCAAGCGCTGTAGTAAAATGAAAATGTAAGAAGCAGTAACTGTTTAAAGTGGGTGCATTAGCTTTAAGTTAAGGAAATCAGAACCTAAAGGTTGTAGGTGAGTGCAGTCTAGTCAGTGAATGTAAATAGTTCTCCCAAATGTAAACAGTGCTGTCAGATTGAGCCTAATTGGTTTAAAACTGCACTGGATTTTGAGATCGGTGGTATTTGTATATGGGAGGTATGATTTTTTTTTTTCATTTCAAGGTTTATGTTTTTATACTGATTTTCGATCATGAAACCTTTCCAAGTTGAACATATTTTGGATTTGATGGGGTGATGAAGCTGGATGATTTGGTGATAATACAGATATTGTGTAATTTTGCCTTTGATTCCCTTGACGTAAACTGCCTTGACCACTCATCTCATGCAGCGATATAGTTTGGATTATGATGGAAGCTGATATGTTCCCATTCTTTGTCAGTGGCTATGCCAAGGCCGATTATGAAAGCATATTGGCTTTAAAGATTGCTGCCTGTTGTTCCCTATTGTTCTCTGGGTGATAAGCTGGTATCTGATCAAGGTTGGGCACCAGTGTATGAAAAGAGGGTTAGAGGTTAGTGTCGACTAAGGTTTGTCCCATTCTTTGATCGTTGGAACATCTGACTAAATGAAGTTAGGCATTTAGATGGCTCAGAGAGATTTAAGGAGAAAAATTGTTAGATTTTGGATTGAAGCTTTCTTTCCAGTAAATCTGTCTCTTGGGGAAGACTTTGGTTTCCTCTGAAAGATGAATAAACACCGCAAAGCCATGTGGAGCTTTGATCATATCAGCAGAATTTTATTCACCTTTAACCCCGTCTTTTTAACTGGCAGCTTCCTGAAAGCAAGAATATCTGGCAAAATGCGAAAACTACCAAATCAATTCAAAGTCTGTGTCGTTAAAAGGGGTGCAGATTTTGACTTGGAGGTTTCTCAGTGCACCATTGAAATATAGCAATAGTGGCTTTAGTAAGTTGTGGTGTGCATGTCACCTCAAAGGTAATTTTCAGAGGGCAGACAGTGGGGTGAAGGAGCTATTGATTTCAGATTCCATTCAAATGAACCCAAGTAATTGTAATCATAGTACAAAGCTAGCTGGGAACCATTTTTTGGGGGGAGGGGTCAGTTGTGTGTTGCGGATTAAGTGGTGATTGTTTTTTTTTTTTTTTTGAGAGTGTCAGATGTTTGTCGTTTGGATTCCTTGACCATGGTATGCTCAGACTTGGGCCATGTGGCATTCTTGAAAGAGGCTAAGAAACTGGGTAACTTCCTGATAGTCGGCCTGCATACAGATAAGGTAGGGGACAACTATCAAGTGGCATCTACGCAGGACTTGGAGCAAGTTTTTGTGCAAATAGTGGTCACCGGCTGCCTTCTTCCGTGACGGTACACCAGAAGTGAAAAATGGGCTTCGATCTTCAGTAAATTTAAGACTGGATCCCTGTGTACCTTGGGAAAACATGTCAAAACTTCTTGTCAAATTCAGTAGGATGAATGCAGGATGTGTGATGGTGCTTCACAGTATTTGGTAGTGGGGCACGAGCAGGGTTACTTCACTGATGAAATTCTGGCACATTTTCCTGGAAATCACTTTCACACACCGCAAAGAAACTTGCCCCCCAAAAATGAAATTATTAGCCCAGAGGCACTAAATGAGCATTTGGTGTGGTCTTTTTGTAATGCCAATCAGGAACTGCACCACGATCTGTTGTATCATGTGTACAAAGTCTGTGGACAGTACGTCACTTTGTGGTGCAACGGGCAATACGCTGCTTATGAAAAAAAATGATACATTACTACCGTAAACTGATATTTATAAATACGGTGACAAATCAGCAGGGTGTTGAAAGACACTTTCAAAAGAAAATTGTCTTTGTGTTTGCAGGAGGTGAATCGATATCATGGAGGCAACTACCCCATCATGAACCTTCACGAGAGAACGCTCAGTGCCCTGGCATGCAGGGTAAATAGAGCAACTCCCATTGTCTAACCAAGTTTGGGGAAGTTGACTTGCCTGAAATGTTTAGCTTTTAGAGTTTAGTGAAAGGTTAAAAAAAGGGTGGGAAAAGATCCCAGAACTCACGAGACCTTGTATATCCCTTTTTGGTTTGATTACTTAAGGAAATATCGGGCTGAACTCTGCAATTTCTCTTGGAGAGCAGTTATATTTCAACTATAGTTTTCCTTTTTTTATTCCAATATACACAGTATGTGGATGAGGTTGTCATTGGTGCCCCGAGTGTGACTACCGGTGAGCTCCTAGACCATTTCAAAGTCAACCTTGTCGTTCAGGGCATGACACACATACATCCTGTAGCCGATGGGATTGATCCTTATGAGGTAAAGCTCATGAAAAATGTTTGAGATGTGTACCTGATTAGATACGTATTTACAAGTTTGTTGCATGGATTCTTTGGGCAGTGCTGGGAGAATTGCCCTCGACTTTAATTTATCATTTTGTTTTCCATATTCAGGTGCATTTAGCGCTGAAAATTGGATGTTGGCAGTGAATGTTGATTTCTGTGCTTCATATTTCTGCGCTGCATATGCTTCATACAAACTTGGAGTAACAAAGAAGTCATGTACATGTACATCAAATTACACTGTTCTTAAAAAAAAGGAAGAAAATTAGAAGGCAAAACAAATGACAAAGACTTACTTGAATAGCAAAAGCCCCCAAAGGGTCCTTGAATATCTACTCAGAACTTCGTAGTTAGGACAAGAACCTGTACCATTAGGATACAGGCACAGTGCACCTCCCATCATACCAGACTGGTCCTCTGAGGAATCTGTTGTGTATTTTGGTAAAAATAATTATCAGTTTACTTCAAATTGTTCAAACTTTTTTAGGAACCGAAGAAACGTGGTATTCTGAAGTTTGTAGATTCCAAAAGTGACCTGTCCACTGCTAAAATCGTCGCTCGCATCATTGAGAACAGGTAAATGTTGTTTAAATTGGTGGAATTCTGTGTCTTAGAGATCTAAACTTTAATTGTGGTCTTCCGTTGACAAAGTGCAAGCAAAATGTTTAGGTAAACGTTAGTGACGTTGAAGAAAATTATGTTTCTCTTCCGTTGCTGTTTTGAAAGATAATTTTACAGCTCTTTTCTGAGATTGTTTCTCAACTATTATTTTTTTATAAATGTCCAATTTACCCAAGTTTTAAGTCTAGATACCCTTAGTTACGTTGCTGGAAATGAACTTCTGGAAATGTTCCAGGAGTGCTTGGGATAAGGATTACAATTCTCCCAATGATGGGAATTTTGATGTCCTGCAATATTTTCTCCATTTATTGGGGGAACTATTCCATCCTGGTAAGGAGCCAATAGAGACCTGAGACCGGGTCAGCATTGGACACTCGGTGCATCAAGCTCTTCTTTCTTTATCATTCCCCCCTCCCCATAAAAAAATTACCGAACAGGATTCGCTTCCAGCAGCGCAACAAGAAGAAGGAGGAGAAGGAGCTGCGGATGATCCAGCTGCTGGAGAGGCGACGATCAGAAGACCTGGCCAGGAGGAAGTCAGAAGAGCTGCAGAAGCTAGAAGCCAGAGAGCAGGGCAAGCCAGAGACGGTGGAGGAGGTGTTTGATTAGACGGCGTTGGCCAGCTGAAAGGGGGAGACGGGAGAATGAAATCGGTTGGCATTGTATGAGAGTATCGCAACGAGATCGTCACCAGTGGTATTGTAACTTGAAGCCGGCGTTGTAGTTGAGTCCATCACAAGTCCCTGCAAGACTATCACAAGTCATTCCGTTTTAATCCAAGTCACAAGCCATTCAAATGAACTGTGACGAAAGCATGCCTCGGTCATTGTGTGCCCCGCTACTTGTTTTTGTGGAAGGACTTACGGCTGGACCCGTGAAGAGACTTGCGATGGACTGGACTAAAGCACTGCTTTCAGGTCACAGGCTATCAGCCAAGACAGAAATGAACCAACCAGCCAACACGAGGAGTTAAGTGTAGAATAATGGGGAGGTTTGAGTATGGCATCTTCTGCAGTCGTGCTGTGATTTGGAGGCAAGATTGGAAAGTGCACATGCAATTTGAAAATTTCAACTGTAAGTCTGGGTGTTGTGTCTGGTCCCCCGTGTGATCTTGGGTGTGCATTATCCTGGCTGTTGTAGATCACTTCACAGGTCCGTTTCAGATAGAAAATCACACAGAATCACTGGTGGTGTGCTAGTTTGGTTCATTCAGATAAGCATGGCATCCGAAAAAGTATGGATGTGCAAACTAGTCGTGAGTACTGCAATGCTGCAAACATGTCTGATTTAAGAAACCATAAAAATTACCTGCCCTGCAACAGTTTGGAGAACTTGTGACTTCAGGATTTAAAAAAGAAAAGGCGATAGTTTCATTATGGATAGCTACGATTTGAGAGGAGATTGACAGTTTGACATATGGAAATGATAGGAGAATCTGTAACTATCTTCCTAATGCTGGGCTCTGGATTTTGGAGATGGTTGCCTGGTATGGATTGGTATACGTCTTGCTTCTAGAGGATAAAAACCATATGATGTGAAGTGTTTGGAAGCGTTTTACCTTTGGTCCAGATATAACATGACTTACGATTGGTTCCATGGCCAGAGTTGGATCTATTCTCCTACTTTCTTTTAATAAGCACACAAAATATTTGCTGAGCAAATTCAGGTTACCGACCCAAAATGAGTAGTGCTTGAAACTGCTGTTGTGCCAACTGCTGCTCAGCAAATAAACTTGCTTAGGGTTACCAGCAAGAAACTAATGGTATGTATATTGTTTGCAACTGGTGCTCTGCTAACCTTTCTGCAGAGCAGCTGAAGGAAATATTAAGTACAGTGCCCTTTACTTCTTGCTAGGCAGTGGAGTGGCCTCCATAGTTACTGTAAGAGTTTTTTTTTTACCACTTTGAAACTTCGGCCTGCTTTGATCCATTCAGACATTTCCAGTTTGATGGCTTATTGAATGTTATCATTCAGCTTTAAATCATACACACTTCTAATAAACTATTACTCCTGCAGTGTGAGGCTACCTCAGAATTTAAAAGCAAATGGGGGATATTGATATTAATTCCAGGTTTAAAAGTTTTAACATTTGTGGAAATGTATGTTTATACTGCAACTCAATTAAAGGGACTATGTATGTCAGCTTTTTAATTATAAACCTTTCACAACCTGGTAAGATTGTTACTTCTTTATTAATCAAAGTTGTAAAAGCGTCATCCAAGTTGATCTGAACAAAGAGTAAAATTCCCGATCTTTTTGTGTGGCTTGAGATGGAGCAGGTAACATGCAGTTATTGTACATGATTCACACTGGGGAACAGTGGCCAAGATGCATTTTGCAGAACCAGTCTGGTAACCAGAATGATATTCCATTGCCAGATGTGGCTGTTTGGGGTTGCCGGACTTAATCATTTGCCATGTGCAACCATGCAGATTTATTCAGAGAATGATTTTAAGGAATATTGCTGTTTTTAATCAACACCATGAAGAGTGACTGTTCTTAGATGAGGAAGACCTTAAATGCTGCCCTCTGCTTTTGTTCAGCTTTTCTCTGGCTGCATTCCCCAAATCACAAAGAACAGGTGGCTATGATTGGACACCCTGGAAGAGCAGAGGCCAACATGTAGGGTTTTCCTGTAGACAGTGCTTTAAATAGTATTTAGATGATGCTCTCTGAAGAAGTCAACAATTATTGTCAGCAACAGTACCATGTAGTGCCCGAAGTGCAGTTGTCATAACTTTCAACCGCTGACACTCAAACGAAAGCAGACACCTGCAGACACATCTTAAGGTTGCTTTCAAACTTCCATGTGAACGGCAACCAGTACTCTCATATTGTCTCTCTGCTGTACAGTATAAATAATTCTGAAACACTCTTCAAGGGATATTTTACAATTACTGTTCAAAGTCGGGAGGCGTCCTTTTTATGAGGTTGGTGGCAATATAACTGTTGTTGGTATAATGTTAAGGATTTATATTTTAACATTACAAAAAGTAATGTACATTGAAAGGACCAGGCCATTCTTGGTCACTACTCAAATTAACTCGGATAACTTTGTCAGGATTGTACAAACGTGTTTATGTGTATATTCAAATGGGAAATACTTCCAAAAATTTAATTTGCTTTTATAAAGCACAAGGCTCCAAAATAGTGAAGAGTCATTTGGCTATGAGCAGTGGAAGAATTGCTGTATGGATGTTAGCGAAAAATTTCATACATAGATGCTTTGTAAACGTTGTTGTATATTGTTACTATTTACATGTGTAGTTTGATAGCAGCTCGTGGTTTATGCAATACTATTTGTACGAGGTGGATATAATTGTGCAGCTGAATCCAAAAGTGTATGACTCAGTTTCAGCCCGAGTAGTTGGTAAGAGTGCAAATTATTTGGAACTTTTGTTTTGGGAAAAGTAGGAACTAGCTCGTTTTATGTTATGGTGCCCACTGTCTTTTCAATAAATAATTTCTGTGAAATTGTGCATTGTAAAAAGCTAGAATTGTTGCTATTCAGATGAGATAGTTCAGTAGTCCAGCAGCACATGCTGAAAAGGAAGTGTGTTGTTGTTTATTCAAGAATATCTACGCTTTAATCACATTAATCAGAGCAGTTGATACATTGTGCTTAGAAGAAGGAAATTTTAGGTCCCCATCCCTTTTGTGCTTTGTTGTTTTCAGTCCTGTTTGAATTCCTGTGACAAGATAATCAGCAGGGTCCTAAGGACCTCTTATTGAGGGGTGTGACTGTATACAGCGCAGCCACATTCCACCTAGAACTGACACGAGGACATGTACTTTTTGTTCTCGTACCGCCTTGCTTTGTTGAAATGACGAACTGGCTGATGTGGCACCGTGTTATTTTCTGATGTACATGTGTATCTCAACTCTGTCCATGTTGCCTGTTGCCAGTTACTAACGAATTAAAGTGGAGACATGGGAGTAGTGAACTTGTTATCACGAGCGGTGTGTTCACATCTGCATTGCATTTTTAACTTAGTAATATCCCGACGATGGACAGAACACACTGTCTGAAATGTTGAGTAAACCAGCTCCTTTCGGAGCAACACATGCTCACAAAAGTTAAAAATGGTGGAACATGGTGTCACTGCAAACCACCTGCCTTTACAAACATGCAAACCTTTAGATTTTAGGAATACCCCCCCCCAAAGCTACGTTTTCAGTTGACATCCCTATTAATTTTGATCGACTCCCCACCTTCTTGGTTACAAAGCCTTTATGTTTCTGTATGGGGCACTGTTCATTTTGGTTCTCAGCATAAAAATCCCTAAATATGAAAGAACAATGCAATATTTTTAATTCCCCTCCTGCAAGCAACATATGTAAAAGCCCCTAAATGCAGCCTCATGTCTTGGAAATTACAAGTTACTCAAATCCTCACATTTGCTAAACCTAATCCCTTTCCCACTCCACCCTCCCAAACTGGTTCTGGATCTCCTGGTGTCCAGTTCAAAACTATGTAGCACTCACCTTTTAATCAGGCAATGTTTATGGACAAAAATTATCAGGGGCCAGGGCTCTTTTCTCAGTAATGTACTGTCTTGAGCTGGTGCCTGCTTGCCACATCCTTTGATGTTGCCTGCCACAGCAACAAATGAGGAAAAAGGAGACAAGGTACAAGTCTTTAAAGTAATCCAATATAAAATTCATTTATGAGTTGTACTTTTCCTCGTGATGATAATACATGAGCTGAGTAACTATATTCAAAGTTCCAAATTGCCCATGCTGGTTCTTTGTGCATTTGTCACTAATGGTGGCTATGTACAACCACTGCACAGGTAACTTACTGTCACATTCAAGTTGATAATGATAATTACCGTTAACGTTTTTGAACAAGGATAAAGGTACAAGATTGTTTTTTTATTCTAACTGAAATATTCATCACTGCTGAGTAGCAGCTTCCAATATGCTATGTTCGTTAATGACCTTGCCTTTTTAAAACATGAAATTGGCTCATTCTAATTCTCTAGAGCTGGCCATTCTGAATATTATATGCTGAATATTCTATTCATCTCGGAGCTTGGACAATGTAGCTTGGTTTTGCTTCATTTGCATAATAAATAACAAACCTTTGTTGCAGCAACTGAAGTCTACAGTTGAAGCTATAATGGGCATAAAACACAACCTTAATTTTGCTAGGGCAGAAATATACAAATAAAAACAAACTCCAATGGTTGGTACATTGTCCAACTATAAAAAAAAAGAAATCTCAATTTATTACACTGTCACCCATTTAAAGTTGTTCATATTTCCAATTTTTTTCCTCAAGTAAAATAAAACAACAAATGTATTCTGACTTACTGCTCGCAGAATCAAATAAACATTAAACCACTTTATTGTTTTCCCTTATATTATGACAAGAATAATACATGTGCAAAGTTACACTTTGCCACCTAAAAACTAAATTGCAATTCATTTAAATAAACTAAGACATTACTCAAGGATGAGGGCTTCAAAGCTCAATACTTGTAATATAACCCCCAGATTTTCCTGTACCCCTTTATAAAGTTTGTCAGCATTTTGGTGTTGAATTATTTCCGTGCAGTCTTACCGCTTTTTAATAATTAAGAAAACAGTGGAGCCAAAGGCTTATTTCAGTTTGTATGAATTACAACAGATTGATTCAGTAACTACCCACTTCACACTTGGACGATGAACACATACTCAGTGCCATTTTGAATATTAACCCCTGCATGCTGTACGCGTAAAAATCACCACTGTGATTGGCTGGAGCACCACACAGCAGGGCTTGATGGATCAGTCTACTGCCCTCTTGTCTAACTTAGCTGCGGAGGCATGAAACACTCAAGATCATAAATTTAAAGACTGAACAATATTCGGAGAAAATCTGAGCCAAAGATATTAGATATGAGCTTCAATTTTGATACTTACAAACGGTAATCCAGGACCACTGCAACAAGTCAGCTGCTCACATGGACTAACTGAAAATGCTGATTAAAATTGCATCCTCCTTGTATAGACTGCAGCAGCACTTGAATTTCTACAATATTTTCTCCAATGTATGAAAGACAAACATGTCTTCTCTAATGAAGCCAAATTAACCACTGCACCAAATAAACAGTTGTGAGCAATTCAACCAAGGTTCACCTATAAATTGATGATCATATGACTCATGTAGTTAACTGTTTTACTTCATGAAAAAATTTGTCTGCTATTTCTTCCAGAAAGACACATTTGGTCACTATATGACTATACATATACAAGAAATGTAAGACAAGCATCATATCACACTTTCTAAATGTTTGACTGCACTGGATTTCTTTGATAATATTGTTACGGCTGTCTATGGTTAATTCCAGAAATTAGGGGTGAAAAAGTGTGACATTTTAGTGTCGCTGTTATGTCTGAACTTTGTTATTTGACATGGAATATCACCGGAATTGATTTCAAACTATTACTATTTGTTTGGCAGGTAATTTGCATTAATTCATCAATCTTGGAAATTAGAAAATGTGTTCTGAACTTACAAGATCATATGTCAGATGTAACAGGGACACACAAAAAATGGACCTCTAATTTCTTTAATTTATACCCATATACAGATGTACATGATTTGGAGTTAGTCCTCTGACATTGTAAGTGGGCCATGGAAGTCAGCCTCAACAACGATCCCGTTGTTCACGTGACTGGCCACGCCGTTTTCCCCCATTCGCTTCATCTCAATGGCAGAAAGGGGTATGGTGGTCGGGTTGAATCCCTGGTTGGTCTGGGTGCTGGAGCCCTGCGTGTTGTCCAGGTAGAGGTTCTTTTCTCTGTCCTCATCACCTGCAGCATTCTCCATCTCCGGTAGCACGCTCTGCTGGTTCTTCTTCTGCCACTTGGACGTAGACCAGTACGGCTGAAACTTCTTGCTTTCGGGGCCATTTGTGTAGCCCAGCTTGACCAGCATGGTCTCTCGGACCTCCCGGTGGTAGAGGCAGAATGCTCCGATCACCAGGAGGCCCTTGGCGATGGCCAGCACGCCAAAGATATACTGTGCCCCACCCCCCGAGCTATTGGCCATAACCGCAGCAAAGACGGAAGTCAGGACAGTCAGCGCGATCAGGGCTGAGTACATGATGTACTTCTGCCAGAGCCTCCAGAATCTGGACCACCTGGTAGGGCGGTCCACGTTGACCACACCCTCCGGGTCTTGTGCACCCAGGCTTTCCTCGTTGTCCAGGATGACATTGCGGGCAGTGCAGCCAAAGGCCACACCCATGGCCACCAGCATGAGCACAGTGGGAAGAATCAAGGCCACAATGATGTTGTAGATGGGATCGGCTGACAAGAAACATCTATCCAACCATAAAGGGAACAGCGAATATTCGTAACCCTTCATCGGAGAAATTTTCAATTTATGCAATGACAAAACTGTGCAGTACCCTTTTTAACCACTAATGTAAATTCATTTAGAGTTTCAAAAAGGAAACACATTTTGTTCATGAAACACTTTGCTTGGTAGCTTAAGTATCGTAAGAAGTGGTATTTTGAAGTTGGTTTAAAATGAAAGTGGATACGTTTCTCTCTGAGGCAGCTCACCTTTGAGTGGGAGTGACATGGTGGTTTGGATCTACGATGACAGTGATAATCACAAACAAGAAAGGAATACCTGAAACAAACAAACACTTGTCACTCATTACATATCGGCACAATAATAACAAGCAGGCTGAAATGTTCTCTCATGATCAGAATATGCAAACCAAGCAGCGTGGCCTACAGTTGTATAAACATCCCATTCAATGTTACAAATTAGTACTCCAAAAATGGAGCATAAACTACCAATGGAAGTCTGTCTGAAAACCGTTACAATGATGCAGCCGTAAATTAAACTGAGATGAAGTAAAATCAGTGTCTGTAAGATCTGCAGTTGTAGATAATTATATACTGAATACTAATCACACATGGGGCTTGATAAATCTTACAGGGGCATGCCTTCATGAAGACCACCGCAGCCTTTGTGATGCTGGTTGATAAGCTAAACAGTTTTTCCTCACTTGGAACATGTCAAAAAATTATTTTACAACTGATCCCGACTTACCCCATACCGGTCCGGAGACCTTAGCCAGGAACCATGTCACTGGCCAGGGTTTCCGTCTGGAGAGATCGTAGAGGTGGACCCACGCTATCCCCATCCAGCTCAGGGCCACCAGCAGGCAGTAATGGAGGAGTGCCCCAACGACGATGCAGCCCAGCCCCGATTGGTCGATTCCGGCAGTCAGGATGAGATAAAAGGCGGCAAGGACGCAGAAGAAATAAGCCAGGATCTGCATCTCCCGTCGGGATCGAAGTTCTCTGTGAATCAACAAGGGCAGACAAGCACAAGTAACTCTGTGTCACTATTTCCGGTTAAAGACGCATGCAGTTGATGCAAGCTACAACCAAACATTGGCTGGTGCGGAGGGCGGGCATGGGAACATTTTCTATTTAGGATTAAACTTTTGGAGGATAGTTTATGTACTTTCTCAGATTTTTTCCACTTCAAAAAGTTAATTGAAAAACATTTTTTTATAGGAAGAGCCTGTAATGAGAGTGGATGTAACCTTGGTGAATTGGATAGAGTTTAGGAAAGAATTCCATGTACGGACACCGTTTGACACCCTGTGCACAAACCCCTATGAGATTAGTCTGAAAAACTCTAAGGGCGCATTCGAGCATGCTACTCGTGTTAACACCAGGACACTCCTGAGTGCACCAACAGCAGGATTACGACCCATGAGTCAGGGAGAGTAAACTCTCAGCCACAGCAGGAGTATGCTCTTGAACCAAGAGTATTGAACAGGCAACATTTTCTTGTACTTAGGATAGGAGTCAACACAAGTAACCCACGTGAGTGCATCCAAAGTGTTTTCTAAGTGAATGTCTCAATTTAATATTATCATCACTGAAATTTGACTCGTTAAGACATTTAATTGTTTTCAGATGGCTAATAGATCACTGCAGTGACAAATAAGTGGAATCCGCATGTGACATTCTTTTTTGGCGGTAGCAAGCTTTAATGCAACAATACACAACAAATCTGATCTCAGTTTTGTATGCACTAATATAATTTGTTCATTTGCATACATTTCACAGCTTTACGTTTTTGCTTCGTGCAACTTACTTGACAAGCAGGTACAGTACTACGGCAGCCAGTAGGCACAGCATGCATATGACAGCAGCGACACGCACAAAGGCACTGACACCATCAACAACCTCTGGCCCACCGCTGTCTGGCTCCTAAAAAAATTGGATATTTCATGGCTGAATTAACTGCCGGAAGAGCAAAGTTACAAAATGAAGGTACATCAGGCAATTCTATTTTAAAATTCCAGCCAGATCTTAATTCTGAAATAAAAATTCACCCAAGTGGTGTCCAAAACCAGTCATGAAAATTTAAGCTGCATTGTCCAAGCATGATCACATTGGTCTTGTCAGCCCTATGTTAGCTAATTTCTATAGCCCATCATTACTGACCAAAATATTAATCCACATATAACTGAATAAATAGGCAATATCAAAACTAAATGAGCATTAAGAATGCGAATCTGCTAGTTTGAGAAAAGTTGTCACAAAACCTTGGTTGAGACAAATAAATGTCGACTTGTGATGACATTTAACACTTGTAAGAGAAAGGTTTTATTGTCATTCTGTGAATTGTTTGGGGCAAATTAAATTTTCTAGGGCAAACAAACAAGATCACATAGTCCCATACAGCTAGCAACAAAAAAACAAGCAATTAAAATGGTGGTTGCAGCTTTAGAATCAATTGTGTCTTCAAGCCCAATTTAGTTCGGTAAAGGTTCTCAAACTTACAGGTAAAAAACGAAACAGTAATTCACATCTAAATCTCTTGATTTCATTGACCAAAGAGTGTCCATTTTAAGGGACATATAGTGGCCAAGACTTACTGCAAAAATGGTGAAAGCTGCAAATTGGTTGCATTGGCAGTTGATCCTGTCACTGGTGTCTGTGTTGTTGCGCATGCAGACTGGTGTGGACCAATCACCATGCCCATTATTCAGACTTGGGTCCCAAGAACGGCATTCCTCATTGGTCACTCTGGGATCAAACTGCAGCACAAAAAGAGAAGGAAAAACTGTGTACAGAAACTAAGAGTTGAAAATGGACAACTTACACCACCGTCTGAGTGAATATGAACAAATCTACGAGCAATGAAATTGAAGGTTTGCGTGGTGGACGTAAACATAGTGAACGTGGAAGGTTTGCCAAGACCGTGAAAGATTATCTTTGCCAGTCTCCTGGTGACCAACACATGCTGTACAGCACACTGTCCAAAATATTGAGTAAAAACAGCTGGTTCCACTCAGAACCACACAAGTCACAAAAGAGACTGGCTTCCATAGTGTTACAACACACCTTTCATGGTTTGTAGATGTGAACAATGTTGAAATCAGTTTCTGAAAGGAAATGGTAGCTTGAAGCCTAGCAGGGAAAATTCAACCCACTGCCATTTCACTATTTACCTGCGGAAGGACACACTTGTACATCAATAATTTTGGATGTCAACATCTCAGTGGTAACACCAACAACTGAAATCCCTGTTGACTGACATTTTAATAGGTCTGACATTAGAAAGATTAGTGGAAAGCTAAATCACATTTTGAGAAATTCATGGAAGAATGTTGTCTGACCCATTCTGGAGCCTAAGCAGACCCTGGATTGGGGTAGAAGGATGCAGGGTGAATGATGTCCTCTATTTCCTTTTTTTTTTTCTCATCTTTACCGGTTTGAATCTTGTGATAATAGACAGCTCGGGGCTCTGCGTGGCTCGGATGTCAGCCGACACCACTCGGCCAGCAACCATTGACGTCATCGCTGCAGGGGGCTGGATGGACTGGAAGAGCTTGGCATTGTGGTATATGACAAATGCAGTTCTTACGGTGGTTGTACCTGAAATATGAAAGAAACATGGAGCTTGTCAGTCCTTCTGCATCTCACAAAAAAAAGAGTGGATATATAGAGAAGTATCTTTTGGATATGATTAGGATTCCATCTGACAGTTGTAATTTGTATATGAATGGTAAATATTCATCAACTTTGGCTATAATCCTGAACGTTTGACAAGAAAAAAGTTGTATGTAGCACTGAACAAAAGTAGGTGGCACCAACTAAGAATTTACCCGAAACTTTGGCTGTTATCTGAAATTTTCCAGCTGGAATCTTGAAGATCATATGGAATCATTTCTATTCATTTTGCCCAATAGTGTATATGCGAGTCCAGTGCAGATTACGTTGTACTTTTGGATGGGGAAAAGCAAGTTGAGGTTATATTGAGGGAAAGTGCCCTGCTCAAGGACAGGGCGAATACCTTAATTGCAGCATCATTTGAGCCCTGCAGATTTGAAACTCTGCCTACTGACTGGAGAACATGTACTCACTCATAATGGGTAAATTCGAGAAGCTTACACAGGGCAATCCTGACCTGGGGACGGTCAAGCATGGGTGCTATTTCAAGCAAGCGAGATGGCAGAGCTGAGGTGAAACCCGTGTAACTCATGGAAGCAAGTAAAACATGCCATATGCCTATGCATAGCAGGTTGTACCACATATACAGCCTCTTCAAAAAAGCAACTAATGAAAAAACAGTACATGCATGGATGGGTTTTTGCATAGGCACATACAACATGACATACCTGTCACCCCTTTTGAATTTTCATCTGAATGTGTACAACCCATTGGCATTTTTCATGAAGGTGCTGGGAGGGTACAGTACCAAACTCTAGTACCAGTACTAAGAAATACACTCCTATGTCTCTCATTTATCTCAATTTTTTTTCAATGCTGATGAGGCAGTACTTTCACAAATCAAAATACCTTCCTAGACAATGTGGCTCCTGAAACCTGCACCTATACCAACGTCATATTGAAACGCTCATTTACCTGTGGACACTGGTCCCTCGACTTTGACATGCACATATGCCTCGCTGTTTGGCAGCAGTGACAGTGTTGGTCCCGTGGACACACCCACGCTGCCCTCATTGAGCGGCGCATCGGCGATTGGGCTGACCACCGATCCAAAGCTGATCCACTCCTCCTGGATGCGTGACTGTGGGACATCCAGCAGGGACGCGGCGATGTTGGGGTGCACAGAGGTGTACTCGGTCGCCGCTCCAGCCAGGGTAGTCCCCCTGAGTATGGAGGCCAGGGACTGAAGGATGCGAGAGGAGCTGCTTGACTGCCGTTGGGCGAGCAGGAAGGTCTGCCCATCTTGCCTCAGGAGGTTACTCAGCAGCCTTATCACCGCGTCAAGAAGCTGGAATCACACACAAAAAATGGAGATAAAAAGAATACAGAAACACCAACAACTATACCAATATCTCTTAGCAGTCACAAAAATTACTGTATCATGTAGGTCAATATTTTAGAGGTTTGACTGCTGTAGAATGAGCTCCAGAAGGATGCCTTTCAGCAAGTTTGATATTCAAAATGAAGCACTGTCAAATCATTCAAATATCCACATGAGCATGCAAATTTGGCCGTGCCAGCTCAAAGATGTTGAAGATGTTTGAAATGGCGTGACGTCAATGCTTTGTCCTCGAGTGACCTTGTCATTTTGACATAACGAACTAGCTCCTTAAGAATGCATGTGCCTCTTGTTTGACTTCTTCCCATAAGTTGGAAGGTTTGAAAAATGGAGGACTACATGTACGAAAAGACAGTCTGGCCCGACAACAAAGCCAAGATTGGACAAAAATCCATCTGAACACTTGCTGAATGGCATACACTGATGAACTCAAGACAAAGGGAAAATGTCCCCAATTAAACGTAACCTATTCACAAATTTCACAATAGAAGACGTAGTTATACCAAAAGCTAATACACATTAAAAGAAATCAACAGCACTCACCTCTGTGCTTAATGAGTTCAAACCAGCCACATACTCCAGGATCAGTGCCACCCAGTTGAAGCCTATGTCCGTGATATCTGTGACCTCATTCAGCAACACAGCGGCTTGTGTCACGCCGTCCAAAATAACTGAGCTATTCTGTCTGATCTGTTCACGAGTAAATACAAGAACAAATGTGCTGAAAGCAATTTCACAACTGCATCATTATTACTAAGGCAGCTTTTTCGGATGCTCATGTCTTTTGGGGTTCAGCTCATGTTTTCTTTCCTAAAACACAACTTTTTTCACAAAATTCGGTATATTTCTTGGACTAATGAAGGCCTTTCTCAAAAAAGCCTGATTTTACAAAATGAATATCCATCTAATTACTGAACCTCTAGAAAGCCGAAGTGATTATGTCATGCCCACAATTATGTGTGGAAGAGGCAGCAGCACAAGAACCAACATGTGAACCAATACACAAGCGTACTCCATTGGTTTGCACCACACTTCCTGGTTCAAGTGGCGTGTCATGCTTCGGCACTCTAAACTCAGACTTGCTCTACGTTGAAATTCCAAAAAATTTGTTAATCTCCCTGTTCTTGGCTGTGAATTCATTTAGCAACTTGTTCCTTGAACATCATGACTCATTTTCAATTAGTTCCAACAGTCCTTCTGCCTATTATCCCACTTCTGTTTGACTTCCTTACCTCGTTGTATATCTCTCCAAGGGCATCATCTACTTGGATAATCTTGCCACAGTCGATGCAGACGTAGGGGTCCCACACTGCATGGCTGGGTGGTTCAGGAGACTGGCTACAGGACCGGCGAGCCAAGGAACGCTCACCAACTGTCACAAAGAATAAAAGCACAAGAATTCCATGTCAAATTTGATTTCACCCAGAGGATAAATACTAACTTTCTGTTTCCCATTAAATTTTCTGTGATCAAGCAAAAGCAGCCAAAGTTTTGTTTGTCTGCTGCTGAATTGTATTTTCATCCAATTTAACCTTTTTTCATTGTCCTAATTTCAAGGCAACTTTTAACATCTCTATTCCGTTGCAAGAGCTTCCTCCCTTGGGTACATGAACTACTTTACCTGTAATACATGTACATTCTACTTTCTTCATGCTGCAATTTGTGCGCAGGCACAGTGGACTTTTTAGAAGGAGGAGCTTGAAGGATATGGGGGGAGCTAATGTCTTCCTCCAAAAAATACCTAGATTTCAAGATTATTTGTAACAGTTTATCCAACTGTAAGAAAAGAAGTCTTCAGAATTGTTCATAAACAAAATAACCTACAACTAGCAAATTTACTGATATTCCTCTTCAAAATGGCATCAACCTTAATGGGCTTCTGAGAATTTCAGACTGAAAATGATGAGGACAAGTACAAAAACTAAGACTACATTTTGAGCACCTTCGTATTGACAGACAAAAAACCTTTGGATAAAGTTTTTGTTGTTATTGTTGCTTTAATTTTTGGCATGTAGATTGCTGACATTTTCCCCATTTGTTGAGAAGATTTTGATATGTGCAATCGATTTCTTTTTTCCTTTTCCTTTCCTATGGACCATTCATTTGCACTGTAGATGAAACCATCTGACTGAGGATACATGGGTCATTCTGTAAATCTGGGGTACAAACATTTGACATTTTTGTGTTCCTGTTGCTAATGACAAGTTAAAAAGAAACATCAATGAAGTTTTTCTGTTTATTTGACAGGTAGTATGCATGACTTAATTACTCTTGGAAATTAATGTCTCATAGATTTACAAATCATATGTCAAAAACTGGACCCCATATTTATAGAATGACCCATACACCATACATCAAAGGAAATCAACACAGGGTTTAATAACCAAGCAAGTGCAAGAAGACAATACTTAAACTCCGAACGCTGGGAACAAAAAAGAGACATCAAAAAGGAACTAATGACATTATGACTGATTATCACTGCAGGAATTCCCATACATCAAAAGGGTTTACTCCACAGCCACTCAGCTTTTCTACCATTTCTACAGCCAGATAAGGTATACCAAAATAAAACCTGGAGCATAATAGTGCACAGTGAACATAACTGGTCCTGTTATGGATACACAGGGACTTCCCCGTTCATTCAACGGTTCGCCAGCCGATTGAAAACAGGTTTGCCTCTTTTTGTTCCCTCAAAATGCCACAGTTTAACCTCCTGGTATGACGAGAATGATATCATAAAACGGCACTCCACATTTGGAGCTATTTATTTATGCCATATTATGGGTTATTTCAATCTATGCTTCATGACCAGTGAACCGTGTTTCAGAAAGGCAATGTACTATGTTCATTTACTGAGCACCAATTGAACAAAGTTTTTTCCCACGCCTACAGAAATTGGGATTTTTTAAATACAGGCTTTACCCTGTACTAGTGATAGCACAAACTCCTCAATACTTGGGAAAATCGATCACTCTGAATCAATTTGAAAATGAGACTTCAGACAGGACATGGATTTGTAAGCCCCTATATGGTGTAATTCAACCACCAGAATTAGAAGCCATTACTGCGGCGGCACAACGCTCATGGACAGGTGGTGCGCGTGTTACCTGCCTCTTTGACCAATAGGTTGTCGTGATTTGCCGAATGCACGCGCAGGTCAAGATGAAGAATGTGCGTGTGAGTACGGTGCCACTGCAGTTATAGCTTTTAAACGGATTGGTCTATAAACACTAAAAGAATGTGTGCTGTACAATAAGAAATTGTTGAGAATCTGTCATGGTATTTTCAGAACTTTGGCGTGGTGCTGTATTTTGTTTCATTTGATTTCCTTTCAACTTGTATATATCAAAAAACTTCAGCAACAGCAGTTTGCTTCTTTCTTTGAGAAAGATTATGTTGGGATCAAAATATCAGCCCCCCAACTTTTGATTTAATTTTTTTAATTTCAATTTGTTTTGTATCATTTTGTTTTGCACTTTTCATGGGGCAAGCTGTGTTGTAAGAACAGGTTTAGAGATTCTACACAGAATGGGGACACAATTGTGATCAAATGTTTCGTACACCAAAGACAGTTTTAAAGGTGTAACGTATTCACGGTAGATGTTCTTTTCCTGCATCTGATGGCTGGATTTCTACTACATATGAACATACCTTTGATATGTAAATATACTAAAAGCAGATGAACTGCTTGATCAAAAAATAATGAAATACTTTGACATCAAGTGTATGTAAATATTCAACCAACCTGTTCCCTGGCTAAAACAAACCGAAGTATTCAAATCTGTACTATGTTTCTCTTCAATGCATTGAAGTAAGAGTGTCTTACCATATCTAGTGCCAGCAGGGCATAATTCTTCAGTCCCTGTGTCCGTACCTACGGCCGTCACGGGCCAGGTTAGGGTGCCCTCTTGGGTTAGGATCACCTCTCGCAAACAGTAGTTCACTGTGTATAATAAACGTATTGAAAACCAAACAGAGTGATGTGTGCATGGCATTTCTTTCAGAAACAGGTGAACAATTTAAAAGTGATATTTGATACTTGCTTATACTTTTGATGAAGGGCAATTGATCAAGTTGCACTGTGTCAACACAACCAAGTTTAGTAAGGTAAAAAAAGGAATTTAGATTTTGCTTTATGTATTTCTGCCCAGTACTCAATATGAAAAAATCTAGTCAGCTACTTTGGATGCTTGTTTTCACACCAAACAATTGTACACATCTTGTGTAACTGATACAACGATTGATCTGCTGAGTTCAAACATCACTATTCTGCACTAGTAAGCAGGAGGTCTTGGGTTCGAGTCCCACCCGAGTAAGCTTGTGAGGTTTTTTTTCGCAAGCTCTCGGACAAGCACTGAGCACACAGTGCTTATTGATATACGTTGGGTAAGGGCAAAACCTGTTTAATATATAACATCTATGGTGTAAAGGAAAGTTTACTCACTAGAAATACGCCTCTCAGCCCCAATGCTAAGTGAGATATACCATCTGTGACTGTTCAAATCTAAGTTGCTCAGTAGCGAAATCTCACTGAGTTTTTGATATCATTGCTAAAACTGAACTTTCTGCAGCCATATTTGGCTCACCTGAGGCAGAGACCCGAGGCACAAAATTTGGGTACTCGGCAGAGTCTCGAGCCACTGTCTGCAACTGTGACTGAAGGAATTCGGCATCCTTTTGGTCACTGTCGATGCTAAGCACACACTCAAGGGTCAGTCCGCCGGGCTGGCCAAGGTCGCTGGTGCGGAATAGAATAATGTCAGCATCCAGAGAGACGACCACCATGGAGGGAGGAGGGTTCTGGATGAGAGGCCATAGCTCAAGTTTTACCTGACAAGAACAACAAAAAGATACACAGTCAATGTAATTTAATATTTTAAATGAGCAAGCCTGAGAGAAATTAAAGGCATTCCACAAAGTTAGGCTCAGGCAATGCTGATAAATTTACGTTGAAACATAATGCACATGTTGTTAAAAACCACAATCTTTCTTGAAAGAAAGAAAGGTTATCACAGGGATGATGAAAAATTAAATCGACATAACTATCTGAACAACGTAAGGCTTGAATATATTGAAATCAAGTCCTTAAAAATGTATTTCCTTAAAATGAGAAGCATGCCCAGCAGAATCACAGAAGAAACAATTCAGATTAACTGAGCACTTTCAAACATTCGTTCCTCTTTTCAACAAAATGTCAATGAGACTCCCGAAAGTATCCCTCTGTAATTTACAGCACCAACAGATGTGATTCAGCAACATCTTGGCATGTTCCACGAAATCAACAGCTTACCTCAGCTTCAAAAGCGGAGGCCGTACTCTTGAAGAGTGCACTCTCCGGGTCAGCTAGCCTTGCATCAAACTGAACGTTGCTGAGTGACGCCGTCAGAAGGAACTGGTACTCGTACTGAATGTCTGTAGTCTGGATTGTTGTCGACTGCTCATTGCTATTGGCACACGCACTCTCCACACCTGGGATTCCCTGTTGACAAGCAAAGAAGTACGCTGATTGGCTGTTGGCCTCAATGGGAAGATTCATGAGATAAGGCTTTCTCAACAGTTGAAGTCAAATGCTTCTCAATGAGTAATACAACAAGGTTTTAGTAGAAGTACAGGAAACAGTACAGAGACCTAATGCACAGGAATATGTTTTGATAACTTAAGTACACGAAGGAGTGCATAAAAAGTACTTAAAAGTGAACACAAGTACAACACTTTTTTGATAGGCTACACAAACAATAACATAACCTGTTTCACACCTACATGTACACATGAATGATCCAATTGGCTCACAGACCCTCCAAACTCATTCAGTAATGATAAACTTGAAATAAATTAATAATGACCAAAATGCCTATCAAAAGTTAAGTGACAACATCAACACTGCAAGGGGATGTACATGTACATGCATTGATTCATAAGGCAACAAGTTAACTTTGGACCACTTTGGACAGATTATACAAAAGTGAAAAAAAAAATTAAAAAGGCACTTATTTATGGATTTTAATCAGTTTTTATGAATTCACACTGGACTTTTAAACGTAACTCTTTAAAACTTTCTCAGGGAAAGCAAAGCTTAAAAGCAAGCTTACATCAATACATTATTTCACAGAGAACCACACATTCTTTCTCATACCCAACTGATAAAGCCAAAGGATAAGCCACGGGAATTTCAACACTCTTTTTGTGGTTCGGTGTGCTGTACTCTTCAGTGGTCTTTTATGTGCACTCATCAGTGGAGCATGGGTGTACCATGTACCATGTGTGATTACCTTGGATCAAAAAGGCCCCAAAAATGCTTTGTACACGTGTGACGTATTCGTCATATGAGGTGCAGTGATGCATTTGTCAGTCGTGTAGAATGGCCAGTTATGGGAAGACTGATTTTTGGATCATGACAGGCACTGCAGTTGGCTGAACCAAGTGGAAGAATTACATGTCCTAAACTTGCATATCACATTCCCATAATTGCTGGAAATGTTTGTAGCCCTTTTTGTTACTTTGGCGGGCTTTAATGATGGCTCAGAAAGGAGAGTAACTGTTTTATTTGACTGGACTTCAGTAAGAGGCACTAAAATATTCTGCCAATATTTCTGAAGAGCAGATAAGGATAAATGTATGTAGCCTCATACAAATGTGCCATTAAGAATAGTCTTGTTATCTCAAAACGTTAGCTTTTCAAGACGAATTTGCTGGTTACTCAAAAAAGTAGTACACAGCATTTCACAGTTTCTCCTGATTTAACATCTATATTGTGAAAATTAGGCTGTTGCTGTGTTAAAGTCACTGTCCAGTCCCATATAACAATTGTTATGGGAGTAATATGATGCAAAATCACCATACATCATAAACTGCAGGATATAGGACACAGATATTTGATTTAATTACATAACACTTCAAACGATTTCCATTTTACACATCCAAATTGAAATATACACAACACATCAAAATCTGAACTTTTTTTGTTCCACATTTTATGGAAGTCTTCACAAAAACTAAAGCTATTTTCAACCACTCATCAAAAAGCAGAGCCTCCTACAGCTAAACTGTATGTTAAATTTAAGATTCCAATAAAAGAGAGAAAATGCAAATAAACTGTCTCGCCAAAAATGGGACAAATCAGTTTTTACTGAAATTAGAATGATGAGACTTACCCCTGTGAAGTTTTGTGAATGTGAGCGAGCAACAAGTGACAACGCAAAGGTGATCTGCAACAACAGAACGCTTTCAAGATTCCACAGTATCAGCATGTTGATCGATAACCACGATTCTGTGATGAATTTTTAGACCGTCATCGAGAAGCTAAACGTCTCAGTAGCTTTCTCCTCTTCTCCACCAATTTTTTTCCAGTCTCTGCCTTGCCTTTTAACTCCAGACCTGTGCTAAAATTCTTCCCTGTGATTAGAACCATTCACTTTTGAAGTCGTATACACTCTCCTTAATTTCACCATGAAACACCGGAAACCTGCCTATTGGTGTGTCCCAAACAAAATGACTCACAATAAATTGACTGTTGGGTTGTAATATGGTCCAATAGTTCCATGCACATTTGCAGGAAGTAAACTTCAGTTGACTCCAGAGTTGACAAGCAGTGAAAACTTCAAGTTGATTTGCCTGCCACAACTTGATTAAAATGTTTCAAACCCCAGATACATGTAGTCTTTGTCACATGACAGTTATAAGTTCTACATTATGCACAAATCACCAGTGCACGTGTGAATGGTAGGGCATCTCTCTGAAGAGCATAATAATAATGGAGGTTCATGATGACAACACCCCTAATATCCTGCCTGCGCCCATTGTACCCACTTTAGGGGGTATTATGTGGGTGCACTGGGGTGTGACAATTGACCCCAGCATAGGTTGCCCAGAGCACACATAGAGGTGAACATCAAAGGGAAAGGCATTAGGGTATTTGACATGGGTGGTGCCAAAAGTTTGTCTGAAAGTGAATACTAGAGTACACTCGCTATCCTGTCAGGTATTTTCTGATCACACAAAAATGAAAGAGTGGACAGGTGGGAATGCGAAATCTAAACAGAAAGATAAGGCTTGAAAAAGAAATGAGGAAAGAAAATGGACTTAAGAGTAATATTCATGTGATTCAACAATATTATGAAAGGGAAAAATCAGAACAAATATATCGATATCCAGTGTTAAAGATAAATATGGCACATAGGACTGGATCCCACAAATGAGTGTTAAGATCATTCTTTCACTAATCTAGTTTTAGTTCCGATTAGAGCAAACTGATGAGGTCTTCGTTTTGATGAACCAATCAGCAGTTTGGCATCCCCATAAAACAGCAACATTATCTAGATGAAATGTGCTGAGGGTTCCTACTGATTTACACTTTTTAAGGGCCTAGTCCACAGTTGCTCTGCTGACTTTTGACTCGATTTGTTGGGTTCAGTCATGCATCCTGAAGATGTTAATAAATGAGGCTTGGGCACCACACTGGACCAATGCATGCACCATACGCACACAACAGTCTACACCTGTACACCTGTAGGGTGCACAAGGTGTATTACATGCTCCTGGGTGATCTGGACTGTCTGGTATCCAGTTTAATTGATTGGCCAACCTCTGTCATACACACAACCCACGGGGGAGAGAAAAACACATCAGTTCAAAAAAAAAAAGAAAGTACAGAAAACTTACCAGCATAATGACACTGAGATAAAGCTTAAGTAAAACATGTGTAATGAACCAACATTTTTATAACCAGAGTATTATCATATGATTTTTACTGCTGTTTATTGAACTGGATTTCTGAAACTGTGCAGAACAGAAAGTGGAATTATACAGAAACTACAGTAACTGGAACTTTAAAGAACCAGCTGCTAAAGCTATGCCTCCATTTACAACAGTGGTGTTCATAGTGTTGAAATGTGATGTGAGCGATAGATCAAAATGGGTATTCCCACCCTTTTTTTCTTGACTAACAATGAATCCTTTCATTCGTGAGAGAGAGAATAGCAAATTTGCCTGTGCATCTAAAGTATTTCCCATCCATACATAAAATTAATCGTGGTCAAAGAACCATTTTAAGCCTATTATATTGTATCGTCTCTGAAGTTATCCCACATTAACCCGTGACAATAGCTTACGTGAACTAGCGAGCTAACTGGTTTAAAAACTAAGTAAAGGTTGTTAACCACTTCCCACATGTTGCTGGATGAAAGCCTGTCTTTTCAGTCAGTACGCACTGCTTTGCAAATTGGACTGATTAAACACAAGTAAACCAGTAGGATGTCAATGACTTTCAACAGCTCTCATTTGTAGCCAAAGAGCACCCTCTTTAGTTAATGCTCAAAGCCAATATGCCAAGTTTTACATTACCGATACCGACTGCATGTGTACACCTCAGGATTTAACCATTTCAACTTCGGGATAAACAATCTCTGAAACATCGTGCAAAAACCATGTCAGGGTAGCAACAAAAACGATAAACAGATCTTACAATTGCTTTCCCGTCAGTAGGGAATTTCAAAAACTTTTTTGGAAACGGTGCCCCATCTTTCTCTTTGGAATGAAAAAGACCTGCAACTGGCAGATTTAATATGATTTATCTATCCCCAAGACTTGTGAACCTTAAACTGCTGTGTTTATCCTCAAGTTGTGAATGGCAAACCTTGATATGGGCATGGACAGTTCTGAATACCAACGCTTACGATGGTGAAGTAGATGGTCTCACCAGCTGTAAAGGTGATTCATGAACTGTCCAGCCCAGAATTTCCAAGTGTGCATTGTAAATGTAATGTACGTAGTGCTTACAGTGTTGCAGAGCTAGATTTGGCCGGTTTCAGAAAATGCCAACAGCAAGATTGGATACAATATACATTTGATGTCTACATCGGACAGTTAATTTTTTAACAATTACACATGCAAAACACAAACATTTTCTTGAAAACGTGATGTCCAAATAAATGAAGCTGTGTAATTTAATCGAATCAAGTGTCAAAATGGAACTGAACACTAGAATAAATCCTAGTCATTACAAATGAAAAAAAATCTGTTACTGCTAGTTTGATCTGTGTACATATAGTGAATTTGAAAGCTGTCAATGTAATATGAATTTCAAAAGTTTGAAAGAGAAATGTGGTTGAGAACAGAAATGTTCACAGTTCTACATGTAGTATCATATCTACCACAAAGCAGGACTTCATGTTCTCATGAATGTTATTTAGCCAGAGGCCAAACAATTTCTCTTCTGGGACAAACAAAGCTGTCCGTGACTTCAGAAAACTTCCATTCATGTAGGGAATGATTCATGAATCAAGATTCTGAACTTAAGCTCCGAATTCCTTAATGATAATCAATGCAATGCCATTGGCTCAAATCCCACACGAGCCTGAAGGACAGATTTCCAGTGCTGTCCCAAATAAGCAGGCTTAAAATCCTTTCCTTTTCCTGAAGGATTCCCAGTGGATTTACAGACACTGTTTCTGTAGTCCTCACCGATGTATATCCATGCTTTGGGGCCTTCCTTTCTAACTCATTCCTGGATTTGAGTCAACTCGCAACCTGGAAGTACGACGAAAAAAAGCATCCATGTGCACCCCTACAGGTTCAAAGCCATGGAGCCACTCAGCAAAGCTGTGTGGTCAAAAACAAATCAACTTATGACCAGGAACTGATTCAACAGAGTTGCTAAGCTCATAAATTTGCAAGGAAACGTTTGCTTGGCAAAAGCAGGTTACCGGCCAAAATGCCATTAGTTGTGACTGGTCCACGGCCAATTCTGCTAAGTGTATAAATTTGTCAAGTAAACTTTTCTGCTTAGCTGTTCCATGCAATTGGGCTCAATGTCGTAATTTTCAGTGCTCAGTGAATCCATGCGCATAGTAGCCCCTTAATTTGACGTCATCGTTTGCATCAAGAAACAGTCTTTTACGCAAAAACGATAACAATTACAATCCAGACAGACTGTCTAGTTGGAAGAAACACATTCCCATCAGCATGAGACTGCACAGAGAAATATCAGGAGATATATCAAAGACACAACATAAGCGCTTGAACACCACTGTCCTCAAAACCAGCAAGCATTTACAACTACTATGAATTTCTGAGTATTGTGCAATATTGCTTTCCCAAATATTCCTCAGATCTTTCACAAATTTTTGAAAATTGCCAAAATAAGACCCTCCAAGGAAGAAAGTATCCCTGTGTATTCCCAATTTGATGGGGGGAGGGGGAACTCCGCAAATACTGGGGTTTTGAACAATAATTTCAACAGGGATTCCAAAGTCTCGCCTTTGGATCTTGCCTACCTTTGTTCATGTCAATAATTCCCTTTCTTTTAACTACAATTCCAGTGGTGGCCGCAGACATATTGCTCAGTCCATCCAAACAGTCAAAGGTAATACCAAGGCTTTACTCTTGAACCCAATAGTAAAAACAGAGCTCTCCTCTGACACAGCCCTTAACTACAGGTCAGCTGAGACAAGAGGAGTTCATTCTCAGATTGCCAATCAAAACTACCCCAGCACACCAAGCCCCTGGCTGATGACAGCGATTGTTCCAACTAGACGTGCTTTCTCTTACACATAACACATGCACAGCTGTGCGTTACAAATTGACTACACTGTACACAATGCTACGAACAATATTCTAATTCATGCAATAGTAACATCCACTAACATTAATAACAAGAAATAAATGGCAATGAACATACAATAGATTCTAAGGTAAACATGTCTTCAAAATTGCATACTCTGAATTCCTTAGCTCCTCTGTGCAAACTGTGGCTCTTGAGTGGTGAAACGAAGGCACACACATCACGTGCCTGGTACAACAAGCCCTGCTTTCCCTGGTACCCTTGGAATGTGGCCCGGCCACTTACAGGGCCAATTTGTTTCAAAAAGATCTGGAACTTGATCAGCGGTCCCAACACTGGATTGCTCTGGCCATCGGGCGAGCTCTGGCGTCCATGAACTAATGACAGATTAATGACCGAGATCTGGACCCTCGTGAACCAAGCAGGCCCAAAGCAGTGAGCAACTTTGTTGTGAAGCAGGAATGTGAAAAAATCCAGAATTCCTTGGCTAAGGGCTCTGATTGATGTCACTGATGCCCCCTGGTAAATATCTGAAGCCTTATTGGCCTTGCAAGTTTCACTGCCCAATAACACATGCACAGACTGTGAGTAATATTTCACAGTGCACTATTTTGCTCAGACAATTATGGGCCTCAAACCAAGACTGAAATCTTTGACCATGGCCAGGAATGTTCCTTTGGAAGTAACTTGTTAACCACTGCGGCCATTTCCCACAGACGTGTGTGCTACTCCCAGATGTAACTCAGATACAAATTAGCCTCATCCACCAAACTATCCAGGGATCTGTTTTGGCAACGGCGTAGGCCAGGGGGTGCTGGGGGGGAAGAGTTCTGCTTGAGGTGTTCATATTTTTATTTTTTAAACCAAACAGCAGTACGTTATTTTATTAAGGTGAAAGTACGTGGGTTTTGATACACGATGACCGAAAAGTAAAACAGCAAATACATGTATCTGGGGCAATCTGCTTTTCACATGGGCACTTTCCTTTCTTGTTTAAATGCTGGAAGTTGGAGTTCCACTTTCTTTAAAATCGCACACCCCCCCCGGCCAAACCAGCCCACGCCTCTGTTTGGGGCGCATCACACCACCCTCAACAGCCACGCACAGAGCCGAAAACAGTGACATTGTTTCTCACTGCCAGCCTAAGAACAGCACTTCTATTTCTCATCTTATGAGCCATCATTGTGCACTGATTATAAGTGATTTCTCTGAGTATTTCATGTCTTTACTTTACAATCTACCAAACGACAAAAAAAAGAAATATAAAACGTGCAAGTGCTTTATAACATGAAGTAACTTTTCAACAAGAACACTTTGGAAAACCTTCTGTCCTCTTCCCTCACCGCAGATGAAAGCAGAAGTTTAAGATTCACAATGTTGAGTATTCATGACCGGTTCAAGTCGATGGAATGGCAGCAAAAATGAGAACATTCTTTTACTTGATCACTGCTCAGGTAACGACTGAGCTGCTGACGGTCACTCATTCAGAGCTAATCCTTTTAAGACTGGGTTCATAGAATTGGTCATGTCTTCTGTAATTAGTTTTTTTTTTCACGGACTCATTTAATCATCAGAGATGTGAAGATGGAGACTACTCAGGGGCTCCAAATACAATCTCGTCCGCTTTCTCATCGTTGCGGGTTACCGACTGGAGAAGGAGCAGCATAAACGCTACACAGCATAACTTGCAAACGTTTGTTTTGAGAAATCACAGGACATTCTGTCACATGTTACACGGCCTGTGAAATTGCCACACTCAATACGAGGATGAATTTTGTTTTATGGCTGGGTTAAGCTGGTGAACTACACTGACCTGCAATTGGGAAAGACAAATACTACGCATGATAACATAGTGAAAGTGTCACAAATAATAAGACCAATGGGACCACTGAAATCCTAAAAAAAAATGGTCTTCTGAAGTTGTATTTCATCAACATACTAATTTGTGTGTCTGGGTGAAGACTTGTCACTGGTTTAGCAGACATGTCATTTTGTCACAAAAGGCTACATGAAAGTGAAACTGATATTGAGTTTGGAATGCTCCATTAACGTAGGAGTGAAATTTTTCCAGTGATTGTTCTTTTGTGACCTTGTTGAGTGTGATGATTTAATACGATGATTCCACCTGCTCTTGATTTGTTATTTTTTTTGCCAAGCAATAACCAGTGGAAAGTTCACCATCTTTGCCGGTGGAATCTAATACTCAGTGTAGGCGTTTGCATTCATTTTCAATGAAACTTGCCATAAACCTGCGAACAATTTCATTCAACTAAATTACAGACGACAGTAACCAGGATTAGCTTCAATTAACTGGTTGATGGTACAGGTTAACCCGGATTAAAACCGGAGAAATACTTAACTTGTGAATCCCGCACAATTCTTAACAGACGAAAAAATCAATCTGTTGCTTCTCAAAAGGTTTCCAAAGTTCCGAACCGTACTTTCCATCTTCAATTTCTGGGCCCTCTGACTGTGACAAGATAATAATGGCAATGTCCCCACGGCCTGGTAATTCTGGTATTGTAGGCAGCAGGCCTGCCGGCTACACAATTTTTGTCAAGCGAGAAACAAAAATACAGCGGCCGGAGTTTTGCCAAAACGTGGATAATCTCATCTCTCACCCTTTCGTGGGCTGCGTTCGATGCAGATTGGGCATTCAGATAGCCAACAAATACCTTTAAAGGGAGGGAACTCCACAAACTTGTGATGTGTTTTTTTTATCTCAAGGTCTTGCCATGAACCACCCAACAACACCAGCCTCTGCTCTTCAAAGCTGACGAGGCATGTTGTTTTTTTTTTTATTGTGGTGATCTGGCTGGAACTGGTTGGAACTAGTTTGGACCAGCCCTGACCATCTGGGTGTTTGCTCTGGGGAAACCCTACTGTCTCTCGCTATACTTGTAGTTTTCTCATTTTTTTTTTTAGCTCTGTCTCTGGATCCTGCGATGTTCATGCTGCGTTCTTGTTCAGACCCAGGCCGTCCAGCCTTCGTAGAGAGTGGCAAGGTTGTCCAAGCTGGTTGCTTCCTTGATGATAAAGTCAACCTGCAGTGATTACAGACATTCTTTCAGGGTGAGCGTTTCGGCCCAGGATATAAGGGATCTCGACAGCTGTATCGGGGTCTCCAGGCACACCTCCTGAACACCATGAGCTCAAACCAAGGAACATCTGTCTGTGCTCCTGTGCTTCATACATACCAAATCAGCAACTATCAAGCAAAGAACAAGCTGGGAACACTGCTTGCTTATACAAGACATGTGTCATTTAAAACAAATCTATTTATAAATTTTCATTATAATTTCTGACATGCCCCCCTTATAAAAGAGATGAGCCAACAGACAAACAGATAATGTTTTGAATCTAGTACAAATCAGGAACTCCTTCATAAAATGTTACTTTTTGATGTTAACATTGTAATATAACCTTATGAATTTACCAAATAGGAAATGTTTGAGACGAGAAATCACTTGACAACAAGCTTACAGAATTCTTTTCAAACAAAAAGCAAGCTTGAAAGAATTTGATGACAATATTGAAACCGTGAGCAGCAAATGAGCTGTCTCACTCCAAGATAGCCACAATGGAAACTGACAGAACTCATCCACCAAGAGAGTATTCACACTGAAGTGGACGCAAAAGCGTGACTCTGCTAAACTCCAAGATTTTTGCCCACGTTCACCTCAGAATTTAATGATTTAAAAACTTGCTCGAGCACATGGACAAAGAAACCCACATTTCTCAATTATACCGAATGAGCTTCAAAAGTTCCCCGATTCTATAACTAAAATTGATACAATAAGTCACAAAATCAGTCTTGTAGATGAGACCTGGTAAGACCTCCAGTCTGAATTCAAGCCACTATCTATTCAAATGAACTGCAACAACAGCATTCCTTTGTCATTGTTCAACCTGTTACTTGGGACAGACATTATAAAAGGTCTTGCACATGAAACTGTGTCTGGCATTACCAAGGGTTTGGTTATGGGTGCAACTACGACACAAATTCACAGCATTGTTAGATGGGATCATCCTCTGAATTCTGAGGCAAGTTGTTCTGGCCCAAATCGCTTTCAAATAAAACCTCTACAAAGTGATCAAGCCTACAGACGAGCCCGCCCACCTGTTCTGGTATGCTGAGCCTCTTGGACGGCTCCGGATCCCGTCCGTCCAGCTTGCCCTTGACACGACGCCAGACGTTGATGGCGTGGGTGTTGCGCACCTGGATCACCTTGCCGGTGCGGGGGTCTCGCATGACAGCAGGTGACCCTTTAGGCTGCTGAGCGGCGACTGAGGCAGAAGAGTGGCGTTAGGATATAACAACATGATGTGAGGATGAGGTTGTGATATAAGACTTGGTAACCACAGAGTTACGGTCCAAGAGAATTGCAGTGATATTTTTTAAATTTTAATGTGGTTAATATACTGAAATAATTCCACTGCATTCATCCATTTGTGATTTAAAATTCGCTTTCAGTTTTTTTGGTACCACAGTTGATGTGTTTCAGGGCCTGCTTCAATAGCTCAACAGTTTTCAGCCGTATCAATGAGAAAACTGGCATCATGATGTGCAACAATGTCAGTGTCATGGCTAAGAATACCATTGGGGGGAATTTCAGTGGCTTTCCTTAGGGAGATAATGTCAATTTTACAACAGACCAAAAAACTGATGAAGCCAAAATTTAGGTTCACAAGTTGTATGGGGGCAGCTTCCGACTGTAAACTGAGTGCTCGAATCAGGAAAACAGTGCTTCGCTTGCCAGATTACAGCAAGACAACTTTACACTAAACAGGTGCACATATTTAGTGTCCCTTTGTTTCACACAGTTCAGAGGCATGGCAATCTTCCCTGTGTTTTTTCTTAATTCAGTTTCGTTTTTGAGAGTCCATTCAGCTTCAACAAAATGCATTCCTAACCCAATCCAAACTCAATGCAAACCAAACCAAATTTAACCCAAACTCAACACCAACCCAATCCAAACTCAATGCAAACCAAACCAAATTTAACCCAAACTCAACACCAACCCAATCCAAAGTAAATGCAAACCAAACCAACTTTAACCCAACACCAACCCAATCAAAAGTCAACACAACAGAACCTAATCCAAATCCAACGCAACCAATCTAAATCCAACACAACCCGATCCAAATCCAACACAATCCATATCCAACAAAACCCAATCCAAATCCAATGCAACCCAATCCAAACCAAACTGAACTCAACTCTAATAAACCTCAACCCAACCCAACCCAACCCCAATCCCAACCCCAACCCAATGTCACCTAACTCAACCCATTTGTTGGGTCAATCTCACAGTTGTGGGCTGCTCATTGCTTTCCCAGTTCTAGGTCTCTACTCACCGGCTGCCTTTGAAGCCGTTGGGGGCGTTGCCGGGGTACCCTCAGCCGCCCGGCCCAGCAGTCCAGACACCCGCAGGGGTGAGCCCGCCTTGCTTCCCTTCATGACCTGAAGGTCCTTAGAGTCCTCGCCCACGTCCTCACTAGTGCTGGCAGCTACGCCAATCACAAAAAAACCAAAAACAAAAACAAATTCGTCGACTTCAAACAGGGTCTGGAGTTCCTGACCCAATAAAGTAACGTGCACACTGTACAGGAAAGTACTTCACAAGTATTTTTCACTTCTTTGGGCCTTGAGCTGGATCAAGAGAGTGTGCTGTTTTCTGAGCACCAGAGACTCCTTTGATCGGAAGTGAACTGCGCTGGTTCACGAACGACTAGGAAATGCAGGTGTCACGGTCGCGTTGCTACCAACAAAATGAATATTCTTGACCAACATGGCTCTTTTCAACCAATGAGGGGGTGCTTCTGCTCAAAATGGATTAGCACTTTCAAGGCTAACAGTGAGCCAATCATGAAGGAACGCCTTTGCTACAATTCACATGGATTGCACGTGGCTTTTGCTGAGACCTGACACTTATGCTCGAGAAGACTTGTGAAGTGCTTGACTATAAATTTGCTGTAAGCAAGAAGAACCAATCAACTGCACATGTTGGGTACAGAAAGGCCTTTATGAAAACCATGTGCCATGTTTTAGATACATCAGAGGCTCTCTCTGGGCATGTATGCAACATTTGAACTTAAAGTCAATGCTGCTCGAAGTGATATGACACACCTTGGCTGTTGTCAGGCGGGACCAGCTTGGGTACGAGTGGAGAAGCCAAACCAACCAGTTGATCACACAACCTACCAGGGAACATCACACAACGGAACAGTTAAGAACCTAGTATGGAAGTTATTTTGTTTTGAGAACAACTTTCGCAAGGTGTGGGTCTCACTGTGTTTTTCTATCAACTTCTGCTCTGAAAGTTATTCAATCTCTTCATGTAAAATGTTTAAATAGAGTCTTTTTGTGTCATAAATATTACACCTTTTTGTCTGGTCTGCCAGGGTAGCCATCTTGGGAATGACTTCAGACAACTTCAAGATGCTATCCTTGTCATCTTCCGAGGAGCCTGAGATTAAAAAAAGATACAACTTACAGAAGTCCAGATTTTTAACAGCAAAAATCTTACTTTCCCAACCGGACTCCTCCATGGGGAAAAATTAAAACATTTCACTATTTTCACAAAAAGTGATCACAGAAAGATTTTTATCAATCAAATATTTCTGCCAGTCTGCTGATTTTATCAACAACATATGGTCCCTCCAAGATATACCCTTATATACTGGGTAAATTGAAAATAAATATGTACTGTGTACGTGCTTAAAATTGAATGGCAACCTCAATGTTGGCTAATTGAGTGATGTGCAAAACTCCACAAACCACATCACAAGATACAACAGTCTTAAATGAAACACCCGTGTTCAGAAACTGACCAACTAGCAGCGCCTTGAGTGTGGAGGTGAAATCCTCGGAGTAGCTCTTGTACTCTATCATGAACGTCTTGAAGACGCCCTCGCTGTTGCCAAGGACACCATCCTCTGCCTCCTCCTCCTCCCCTCGGGCCAGCGTCTTGAGATGGGTCTTAACCTCTGACATTAGCTTGTGATGGGTGGACAAGGTGTTCTTGACTGTGTCTATCTGGCTGTGCAGGGCTTCCTGGATCGTGGATCAGACAGGCTTGTGAATTGCAGGGGTTGTAGTCAGGTACTTTACTAATGATCCCAAGTGCTCCATTAGTACTTTTCACTAGTTGTCACAAGTGCTCCACAGGTACTTCTCAGAAGTTATTACAAGAATATTTCACTAGTCATTAAACCTACTCAACAAGTATTTTCCACTTGTTATCCCAAGTGCTACATGAGTACTTTTCATTAATTGTCACAAGTGCTCCACGAGTACTTTTCACTAACATCACAAGTGATTCATAACTATTCACTAGGTATCAAAAGCACTTTTCACGAGGCATCACAGGTACTCCAACAGTACATTTTACTGGTCTTACCAAGTGCTCCATAA
>NW_019091416.1:2300818-2312314 GCF_001949145.1 Acanthaster planci
TGTCTGATTAGTTGAGGTGAGCAACTGGTAATGTAGACAAAATGAGAAAAATTCAAGCCACAGAAGATTTTCTGAGGTGTTTTTCAATCTGC
The DNA here is from genome assembly GCF_001949145.1 of Acanthaster planci. The sequence goes on from NW_019091416.1 coordinate 2,300,911, forward strand.
AATGGTATGTATGAGAAGTGCAAAAAATGAAGAAATCTGCTGACCCAAGATGAGTTATGAGTGGATTGGACAACCGTAGTCTACAGAATAGGGAAGGGGATGCAATGGATGGAATCCTATCCTATATAGAATAACAAAGTGCATAACCGATAATCAACTGGTTAGTCTAAGGTAAGCTATGATAGTCTGCTGAATGCGACAAATGTTGAATTGACAGCCAGCTACCTGGTCTAGACTTGTATACCGGAGGGCTACAGAATGTAAACCAAATCAGGAGTAGCTCGGTCGTTTGACTTGGGATCAAGTGCTACGCCAAAACGGCGTTGCATGTCTAGGCAAAGATGTGTTCAGAGCTGAGGTTTGCTCGATTCTTTCTTTGAGAGAGCATTTCTTTCAGTTTGCTATGGGCCAATATACGTGCGATTTTTTACATTAACACTGGAAAGAAAAATGCAATGAGGTATTCAACACTGTAAACTAACACTTTACCTGTTTTCTGATCAAACCAGCCACAAACTTCTTGATAGGTTTGATGAACTGAGCCTCTGATACTAGTGCTACCTGTAACTCAGAGATATTCTCCTGACAACCTGAAGCGAGAAAAGTGTAATCATTTCAATACAGAGCATCTTTAAAATAAGGTCACTTTCCAAGTTGGATAAAGTCTGGGTCTGGGACATTGGCAGTTTTGCTTCATTTGTAAGAAATCTCAGCTTTTGGTTTGGTATTTATTTGCAACACCTCATCCAAAGATTCTGCAGACTGGAATACCTCGTCCAAGTAACCCAAATTTTGGTATGAAAGAACTGCTAACCCATTAGAAATGCGGGTTTTGCCCAAGTTGCTGAGCGTGCGAGATTGGAAGCGGAGCTCAACTCCTCTCGACTGACTGCAACTCCAACGTTTTCTTCAGGACGCAACTGCACCAAGTAACAAAATTCTTCCACGATGAGTCAATCAAGTGTAAGTTTGCCAAAAGGAATTTCAGTCCCACTTCTGACGCCGAGGTAACTCGTCGCACGTACCGTTGGTCACCCTTGCATATTGCTGGCAGAGTGTGATGAAGTCCTGCATCGCCTCAAGCTGCCTGATGAAGGCCCAGTCCCTGAGGAGTTGCTGGGTGTTGGAATTCAGCACAGTGGACTGCAAATCACGCACAGAGAGGTAACAAAAATATCAGCGACAGAAAAAGTACTGTGTGCCAAGCTCATAGTAAACAATAATTATGTCATCGATCAATAAAATATCACTTGGGGGAGGCCTGAGAATATACAGTTTTTCAAGCTAACTTTTGAAGACTTTTGAAGACTTTTGAAGACTTTTGACATTGAAAACAGTTTTAAAATGCTGCAGTAAAATCCTGAAAAATGGGGAAAAATTTGTTAGAAGACCTCAGCTACAAGTAATCGTTTAAAGGATTCATTATTGGGTTGAGATTGGTTCGGGGCGGGACAGCATTTGAGAGTTACAATCTCCATTCTCTTCCGTTGGCAAACTTACAAACTTCACTGAATTTTCAACATCAAAATTAAACTCCTGAAAGTATCTTCTGCCCCGCATATAATTATCTCTCATTCACAATTTACATTTGGTATCACATAAACACAAATTCATTTGGAAGATTCAATAAAAATCACTGCTAAATAATCACACAACACAAACTGGCGATCCCAAGAGTGCCAAAAGAACCGAGTCCTTGTTGCCTGGTGCCAAATGAATATTTACAAAGGGATGGTAAGTTCCCTTTTTCCCATGACACCCTGCAGGTACAAAAGTTTTTCTGCAATGGGCATCACTCATTTTCAAATCTTCAAACTTTCACTTCTTGAAGGATAAACAATTCTCAGAGTTTCTACAAGCCTGGCGCCCACCTGCATCTTCTTGGCCTCCTGAATGACGTCCATCCTCCTCCACTGCGGCGGCACCGACAGCTGCTCCATCGTGGCCACAAACTCCTGGATAGCTGCCTCCACCTTGGCAAAGGGTGCGCTGAGCAGGGCCAGGAGTACCTGGCCCTGGGTGGGGGCCTGGGGCGGCGGTGGGGGGACGGTGGCGGTGGAAGGGTCCCCGGTACTGCCCGCTTGCAGGAGGGAGTTGAACCTGCTGCGTAGCATTTCCACAACGCTTGTTGAGATCAGATCGCCCTGGAGGTTGACACCGAAGGTCATACAGTCAGACTCGGCTACAATGGACATGGCTTTAATGAGCATCACAACAGATCTACACCAATTAACAGGGTCCCAAAGTGTTGGCATTCAGTATCTCTGGCATCCATATGAAATCACAAACCGTCAGACCACTGAGAAGGTACACTACCATCATGATGTGCACATCCATCAATGTAAACAAATCCTGTAACCATGATCAGACTGTTGGACCTTCCTGAGGACCCCCTTCAATGGCTAAAAGCAGCGCCGTGTATAGAGAGTTGCGACATGAGTGTCACCATTGTTGGAGACAAACTGGCAGTGTATGCGCCAGTGCATAAGGACAGTTAATATACAGTAGCTGCACACTCTGCTGTACACATAATGAACGGCCATTTTGTTTCCAAAATCTCAAGCTGGTGCTGCTCTCTCTAAATGCAGCTCTGGTGAAAACCCAATGTGATAACTATTGTCCGCAAGTGAGTGTTCCAAGGAGGTCCTTCGAACAAAACCCAACACAATATTATCCACCACTGAGGGGCCCATTGGAAACCTCCAGTGACAATATCATTGAATTCGTCTATTGGAGTTTATATCATTTTTATTTAACAATAAAAGCAAACTTCAACTGAATCTTTCCAACCTCCATGCCAAGCGTCACACTGGTCAGGTCCTGTTCAATCTGCTGTAGCACCCTGGGAAGGAGTGAGGGGCCATCGCACAACTCCCGGAGGTCCTGGATCACCTTGTCCACCGTGGCGTCCCCTGACTGCAGGCCAGCGATGGCCCGTGGCAGGATGGTTTTGCGGTACTGGCTATGGACGTTCTGCAGGGCTTCGTAGACCAAGCGGATTAGCCTGAAGCAATCAAGAGCGGAGAGGATGGGGCCTGCGTCAAAGCCCTCCGGCTGAAAAAAAAAATCGAATACAAAAGATGATGGAATCACGAAACTTTTGGGTCAAAGGTCAGGAAGGCTAAGACGGGGGCTTCCATCAAATACCTCAGGCCAATTAAAACAGTTGTATTTCCTATTACAATTTTTTTCAAAATCAGCTTGGCAGGTAAGTCAATCATTTTAACTCTTGAATATTTGGGGGGGCAAAACTATTGAGCGGGCCACTGATTAATTATAGTTTTGAGCACTCTTACTTGTAGCACTTCACATGTGACGATGTCACATTCAAAACTGTAATGATAATGTTGATACTAATATCAGACTTGCATAATCAATGGTTAAGTGGTTAAAGAACGTAACATTTTGATAGCAGATCGTATACTGTGAGCACATACACGGAAAAGAGACAGCTTCTTGTTGTTTTTCAAAGGCAAACCTTGTTTTGTGGGGGTAATCTTCCCCAGTTCACGACAATGCCCAAGCATAGTTTGTCTTGCATGGCTGGTTTTAGATCTGAAACTTCAACCCTGACGTCCTGTTTCAGAATGTACGTAGCGGCAGATCTGACGTTTGTTCCTATGGCCATGTTTCGGCGTACAGACAATCAACTTTGTCACAGGTTGGCTGTTGTTCCTGTAGTAGTGACCAGGTAAGAGTGTTCTTCTCGTGGGAATTGCCAGGCAAACTATAACGCTTAAATCCTGTATGATCCCCTGTCCCTCTTGAGTAGGGTTTACATCACAAGCTGAAAGACCCTGTGTGTAATCCAAAACCTTGGACGGGGAACTTACCCATTGACAACCGCTGACCAGGTTGACAATGACGTCTAGGTTGGCTATCATGCTACACAGTTCCTCCAGGAACCAGTTACCATTACGGGAGGTGAAGTCGACCAACAGGTCCCCAGCACCTGTGGTAAGTACACGGGTCCGTTTACGTTCAATCAGGTGAACTTACCGGTCATTTTACGTGAATGGAAAAAAAGCCATCTTCACCGTGATCTTGTAAAAATTCAGGTGTTACTGCTGCATATGGGGAACTTCAGTTCAATTGAAATTTTTGAAATGGGCCCTGTTGTGATGTAGTCACGCCACGCAAATCTTGGCAAAATGGCACAATGTCTGTTTCAATTTGCTAACACTGATGCTTCTCTAGACTAGCTATATAGTGACATGCTTTATACTCTAACCACAAATGTATATATGTGTGTCTGGGTTTACAACATGTACTTTAACAATGGGTGATACCTGCAACAGCTCCTTCCATGATGCGTGATCTTTGGCTGAATGAGCAGAGGGCATTCATCAAGACCGCTGTTAGCGTCATCACGCCTGCATCACCATTCTCTGGTGGTTGGGAAAAAAAAAAAAGAGTCCAATCTTGCAGACTCGAGTTACTTAGACTTGAGTTGGACTCGAGTCGCTATTTTTGTGACTCGTGACTTGTAACTATCGTTTTTTGACTTGCGACTTTACTTCGACTTGCAAAAACTGACTTGTGACTTGACTTGGACTTGCGCATTATGACTTGTTACCAGCGCAAGTCAGAAAACTACTCAATCGAAATCACTGCAGTTTTAAACTAGGCCTATCAACGTAACTTATACCTTGCGGCCTCAAAATAATGTTGTTGAATTTAATCCAAAAACGGCGTCCCAATTTCGAAGGCCGAAACTTTCCGCATTAAGTGTCAGATTCAGGTGGTTGTAACATGCCTTCAAGACATGCTTATAGATTATTTTTATAACAGCTACCCATATTCAGACATCTGTTGAGCATTCACCCCGTAAATTTCCAGTTTGGGGGAGAAATGGGCCAAATATTTAGTACTAAAGCGAGCAGAGACAAGAGAGTTGTCAGACACCCTGGAAATGCTTCCAAACCCCCTCTCTTCAGATCAAAGTCACAGTATAATATTCAGACATCAACGTCCAGAGTGAACAAAAAGTATGACAGCCTGCGCTCAACTTCAGGGAGCTGCTGAGCAGGAAACCCTGTCTGGCAGAATTAAGCAGAGAACCAATCTAGAGTAATATGCTTTTCACTGAACTTTGGCCGGTAACTTGTTTCTGCTGAGCATATATTTTCTATGCTAGCAAAGTTCTGTGTTTTCTTAACTCCATAAATCAGGCCTCTTGTAAGCTGGGAAATTTATGAAGTGAAACAAGTTTGAGGGCCTGACATATCGATTCTTGCAGAATCTTTCATGAAAGCAAAACATTTGTTTTGGTTAAATATTCTGCTGGGATAGGCTTTCTGTTTACTTTAGATCACTGCGGATTGCGTAAGTTTTCTATTTTACATTTCTGGAAATGTTCGTTACGCTTGAGACATACCTTTGACAAAGCTGCATATCTCGGCGTAGGTCTGCTGCAGCGCCCCTTCCGACTGGGCCAAGTTGGCCTGCGGCATCGTGGCCTCCATGGCCTTGACCAGCTTGGCGTTGGCTTCTGTCATCAGGCCGTTCAGGGCTTCCTCTGTGGCCGCCGCTGCCTTGGTGTGGGCCGGGGTTGGGGCGCTGTACTTGGCCTTGAACCTGACCTGCAGCACTTGGCACCTGGGATGCGGAAAGGGAAAAACAGTCAGACAAAGATGGTGACATGACGCGGTAAATGCATGTTAACGTTTTCTGGTGAGTTACATGCACATTAACAATCAGCATAGGAACTAATCATCGGCAATACACATCTCTTGATATCTTGACTGGTAATCTGACTCTACTGAGCAGATATTTTCTGTGCTTTGCAGCTCTTTTCAATCCACTCTTAGGTGTGAATTTCACTTACTTTGATGACGTGAAATCACAGACAAGTTCCTGAAGCCAGGTCTGCCATACGTAAGCCCGATTCATCTCCGCAAAGTTGGTTGGGAACTAAAATTGAAATACATTCCATTTTATCACAAGAATAGGTCGATTTTTCTATTCTTTGAAGCTTTTAACGTTTGTCTCTTAACTTTACCTTGAAGTTTACCTCATGCAGCAAAACTTCCCAGCAATGTAACTTTGAAGTGTTTTTTTTTTCTCTTTCAAAGATCTTCCTGGTCTTTTGTCTGTCATTCTTAAGGCAAGCAGTTAGACCCCCTGCTCTGCTCTGCTGTACAGTCAAGATTGAGGCAGCATGCATAAGGCCTTCCGTTACCTGTCTTGCCATGTTGCAGTAAGTCTGTAAGATCTCCACACAACCTTGAAGCATGGTGCGTCGCTGCTGCAACAGGCCGCTCAGTTCCGTCTCAAGGTGCTCACACTACAACAAACACGCACAACGCGGGTACAGTTTACACAAGCAGACCGTTAGCACAGTGACAAACCTCAGTAAAAACAACTCTAACGAGGTCAACTCTAAACTTACAAATTTTACGCTGATGTTTTTAAGAGCTGAGACTGAAAATTAACAAACCATTGATTGAGTTGACTGGTGCAGCAAATTCTTACCTGCCCGATGATTTGCGTCTGTCCAGCAGAAGTCAGGAATTTTACACACGGCGCGTACGGTGCTGGACCTGTAGACAGAATCATTCGCTGTAATCAATGCTTGAATACGGAACTTAAGAATAAAAATGACTAGAGGATAAATGTGGACATACTGAAGTGGCAACTACGCCATCATTTCTGGGTGGTTTTGGCACACACTGCTGGAGGTAATTTGCATGCAACTTGAAAGAAACAAAAAACGAGGAAACTCCAATTTTTGCAACAATTTGTACAGTAATTTTCAATTTTCAATGTTGCAAGTCTGAAGTGCAAAATGAGGAAATCAGCGGATCCGAAGAACAGTTGCATGTCTGAATACAGAATTCCTTTGATTGTAACTTTATTTTGTCTTGTATCTCCAGGCCCGATCCACTGCTACGGGGGGCATAGATGGGTTAACCCAACCTTGCACACAGCCAAAATTCCCCAGAACTCAAAGTGAACCTGGGGTTTAGGGGTATAGGATTTCTGACAACAGCGGAAACCAAACGCATGGAGTAGCCCTGTTGTTCCAGCATCAGTACAGATTCGTAAGTTTAAACAATATTCATTGTTGATTTTTTCTGCCCCCCCCCCACTCTGCCCTGCCGCCTATCCTGGACACTACCTGCACCAGACAATGGACAGTTGTGGCATGCTTGCGTTCCAGGGTCTATTCTCATTCCTGCGTTCCAGGGTCTATTCTCATTCCACGCAGTGCAAAACCAGCCCGGGGGGGGGGTGGTGTGGGGCTGCTTTTAACTTGCATTAAGCAGGGAGGTTGGAGTTGATTTTAATACATGGGCAGATGGGATTCGTGCAAGGTCATCAGCTTTCTTTGCATGCTCAGGATCAGGTATTTCTTCAATGTAAAACTGAGCCAATGGTGGCAACCACAGTGACATTGGATGAGGTTGCGAGTGTGACTTAAATGCATTCCTGGGCATAACAAAAGTGGCCTCTTTTCCTTATCCCTTTGAGCTCAGAGTTCCTCTTCCAGGAACTCACCCAGGTCCAGGTCTTTCTCCGTCTCCTGGCTGATGGCCGTCAGGTGGTTACCCCTGGCCGTCTCCAGGGCCAACTTGTGCTGGATGTGCCAGAGGTCCAGCTCGCGCAGCTTGTCCTGGATGGCCTGGGAGGTGGCCACCCGGGCATCTTCCACCTGCTGACACTCCCTGTACCTGAAAATGAATAAAAACACAGAAATAACGATGGGTAAGGACACAACCCATCATCCCACAGGTTGTAGTGGCCCACACCATTCAGAGCTGAGGAATGGCACATGGTTTGTTGCAATTTCCAGCAGAATGAGCACAAGATCACTGCATTTGAGCATTTGGCAATTTTAAACAAATTGTGCACCCAATCACCGCATCTTAGTATCTGACTATTTTCAACTAGAAATGCATCCAATCACTCCACTGTAGTAATTGACAGTTTTCAACTGTGCACAAGATCACTTCATCTCTATATTTGTCAGTGTTCAACTGAATGTGAACAACATGCATCTTATTTGGTTATTTTCAACTAAATGTGCACAAAATCACTGCATCTTTACTATTTGCCAATCCTTCACTGAGTGAATTTGCTCTGAAACATGTCAGACACAAACACTGTCAAGTCTGAGCAGGAACTGAAGTGTCCAGTTTCTAATCGCAGTGGTAAGTTTCTACTTGGCACACAGATCGTCAGCACATCGATGACATCATTGCTTGTGAGTACAAAACTTTCAGCACCATTTTAACATTCCTACGTTGGTTCAGCTGCAGGTATGATACACCATTCAGCAAAGACAAACAAGCATTACATGTGTCAGTATCTATGCTCTGGTATGTATCACGCACCTCAGGCTACAACTGACTCACAATCCAAACAGATAACCAACCGCATCAGGTCTACCATAACACTGACCGACTGCGGCTTACCACAAAAGTCAAACTTCATTTCGTCTTCATTTCTCTCACCTGATCTGCAGTGTATGCAGGGCGTGGTTCTTGTCATTGAGCGCACCCTGAAGGACTCTGGAGTGCTGGGTGTACTGGTCGGTACCGTCCTCCAGTATCTTGCTCTCTTGCACGGCATCGAGGTACGTGGTCAGCTGCTCCTCCAGATTGGACAGGGCATCCAGCATGTCATCTCTGGGAAGCAAGATACAATAGTATACCATTAGGTTAAATTCAACTAGCTGCTTAAAAGCTAAGCAAGTCACTCCCTCACTGTCTTAGCCTACTCTTCACACCTGCACAAATAGAGGATATTACACAACTGAGTTTTTCCCAAAAGGGCTTAAAGCAATAATACCATTTGGGGGGGGCTTACAGTGCACCATTTTAAGGACCAGATTTTATCCGAAGGTGATAGTGTGCTACATCAACATTTGAACAGCATTCTACACTCTTGCCCTTTAAAAGGCCCATTCACGACTGCAAGAAGCCAAAGAGGAAAAGTTGATACACAGGTTGTACAGAAAGCTAAGAACTCTATGCAAGAACTGGAGATGGTATTGTTGGGCCAATTCCCAAGAGCCCTGGACACACCATGTGTGGGTATTGGAGAGTTAGTGACCGATTTTCAGTGGAATGTGTACAAAACTTGCATAGTATTTGTGATGGAGAAATGCAACTGGGCTTAGACGCTTCAGTACCCATCAGTAACAATGTAAATGTTGTACAATAATTGCAGACATTATTTTTATGCCTCTAATTGAAACTTAGTGACACTTTGGCTTATCGATAACTTCTGAAAGAGACCTCATTTGAATGAGCAACTGCAAGAGAACACAGGTAATGCACTGTACTCAGCATCTACGGATGACTGATCTGAGGGACGGCTCTCTCTGAGAGACACACCTGTTCTTGAACCAGGGCCCCTTCATCTCGGCCACTCGGGAGGAGAAGAGGCTCCTGGTGATGTCCCGCTCCATCTCCCGCTTGCCCTGCCCGCTGTCGGCCACCACGGGGTTCATCTGGCCCCCGCCGTAGACAGCACTGGCAAAGCCCCCCTCGTTGGCTGTGGTCCAGTCCACCAGGGGGTCATAGACAAAGGCCTCCAGCAGGGTCAGGAGGGTCTCCCGCCCCTTGCGCATGATCTTCAGCACCTCTTCAGCCGATTGGCGGAAGGTTCCCTAATTTAAACATAATGTCACACAAAGCGGGTCAACACCTAGATCTTTGAGGCATTAGGCCCAATGCCACAAGTAGTCAGATTCATGTCAAAGAGTGTGTTTAAATAAAGTTACAACTTTCAGAAGTCATATATGATTTCATACTAATATTTTTCTATCCAAACTATTCAGTCCATAACTAAAACCTGAAATTTGGGAGATGCCCTTCCTGTGATGACACAACTCAGGTACAATCTCTCAAGAACTTCAGGCACAGGCTTCTTGGTATTAAGCCACAAACATGTTGATGGCATTAAACGTCTGCATACAATAGTATGTCACGGCTTTTGATTCTGGTTACCAGATTAGTCTGTGGTTTTAACGCTCTATCTAGACTTAGGCTGCATCCGAATCTCTTGTCTAGAGCTAGGTCTAGGTCTTCGCTCCATTAGAAATGCGTGGAGATGCGTAGACAATAGACCTAGCCGTAGCTCTGGAAGCCCGTTTTGAACACGGCCTTACACTAAAACCAACCTACACGTACAATCAATCAAAATCAATCAGCAAGAACAATGTCTGCAATTAACAAACTAATCACCAGTATTCTTGAACAGAAGTGGACCGTCTTACGTTTGTGACTCCCAAAATGTAAGATGCATATCAAATCTAACGGCTTCTGGATGCAACAGCGTAGAAGAGAAGAGAGCAACATAGAAACTCCAGCATGACTGTCAACCTACCTCTACGCCGGTCACACCCAGAGCTGTCTGTATGTTCTGTGTCATCCTGAACGGTACTCTCTCTGGCACACGTAGGTTCTTGCCCTTCTCAAAGCACACGTTGTAGTCAATGTGTACCACCTGGGCCAGACAGTCACAAGTCAACAAGACAAGTACGTTAAAGCCCGTTATGACACGCGCCGTCAATAGGCTTCAGTTTAGGCCAACAGGGAAGCATGTGTATCGGGTCCATCAATCTTCAACATCTGCTACGTTAGAAGAGGAGTTGCCATGAATTCCGAGATAAGCTAACACAACAAGACAGGTGCTGAGCTGACATTGGCAAGTAGTATTATACTGCTGCTATCATCTGATGCAACCAGGTTTGCCGGTAACAAGAAACCTGTCTTCATTTGTAAACTTTAATTGTGACGGGTCTCGTAGCAACTGGGCCAACTTCACAAACTTTATTCACTGATGGCAGACAAGATGTACAAATTACAACTGGAAAAACGTACATTCGGCAATTTGATGACCAGTGAGTGCTACAGTTTACATACACTTGGAGATTTCTACTTTTGCATCATTATTTTAAGCGAATTCTGCCTCTGGTTGACATAATAAGACCATGTTGAAATGAAGGGATGTTGTTTAAGACTAGGACTCTCCGTCATTGTACATCTATGGCAAAATCCTAAGCCTCAGTCATACAAAATTCAATTTGGACAGTGACTAGGCATGAAATGAGGTGAGAGACTTGGATCTCTCATTTGATTTTTCAGCACCTTGGGGGAAAACGGTTTAGTATTGACATCTGTGAATCTTACATCCCCTGTCAGGAAGTTGACCAGGACGTTGTCAAGGTGACGGTCACCAAGGCCGATGATGTAGCCAATGACAGACATGACAGCGGTGGAGCGGGAGTAAGCCTGGGTGATGTGCCACCACTCGGAGGAGCTGCCACTGGAACACCACAGCTCCCTAATGGGAATGGGGGGGGCAGGGATTAAAATGATGGGTAGTTAGTCATTCTTGCCTTGTCCGAATCACTTGGCTTTGGCTTAAAATTATGCACAAGTCTATGGCAGCA
>NW_019091416.1:2318175-2329124 GCF_001949145.1 Acanthaster planci
TGAGGTAGAAAGACCAAATGAAGACTTCGATTAAGAGTATCACCACTGACCTGTTTGAAGAGTGTCCAGCTGGACTGGGGCTTGTTAGGAGTGTCTGGATTCTTGAGAGCGTTGAGGGCCTTCTCTATGGCTTCCTGGTAAGCCTCCTGGAAGGCTCTCTCGTTGGGAGTCTCTGCTGGCTGGCTGGTGATGGAGTGAACCTGGTCCAAGGAGTAGACCACCTGGGGAAGGGTTCAAACTGAAGTTGAAAGACCGTCTGCTTGTTGCTTGATTGGGTCATTGGGAATCATTGGAAATGGGAAATGCACCTCAGGAATAGTTCTTTGTTGAATCGCCATTTTTAACCCTAACACTCCTCAATCCTTCACCTGTTGGAGGACTGAGGAGTGTTAGGGTTAACGGTTATTACATCCCATACAGACAGTTGTGATAAAGTTCTAGAGATGTAATTCTTGTAAAGGAGTGCAATTTGAAGGCACCTTTTGAATGAAACCGCGAAACAATTCTAACCATAACTTGAGGCATTTTTATATTTTTGCTCGCGCAGTATCTTTGTGACTGCATATTACCTTTCCCATCTCAATGACTAAAACATACAGGTTTCCTCAGATTTTTTAGAAGCATGGGTCATTGTTGATGGTACCAATGCAGAGACAACTGACCGGTTTCATGATGGCGTTGTGTTTCTCTGCAATGATGAGTTTCTTCTCGGCAGCTGACAGTCCATCGTTCCGCTGGACTCTCTTCACTTCATCTTCTAGCTGATGCAAGCGCCTGACAAACAAGGGCAGAAAGAAATTGAACCTAGCACACTGCTGACTTGGTACCAGGCAGAAGTGCCTACCACATCAAAGTGATTCACCTGTTCCTGTGCCAGCACCTCCTCCTACCCGCAATTAGCAATCCACTAACATCCACATTCATCCATCCTCGCAATCCACTATTAAAAATCCACACTCACCCATCCTACTAATCAACTCATATCCACACTCATCTGTCCTGGCGATCCACACATATCCTCACTTATCCCACCAAGCCCACTAATATCCCTGCTCAAGACCATCCTTACAGTCCACTCATGCCCACACTCCACATCCTGGCAATCCACTAATATCCACGCTCACCGGGTCACATCCACATGCAGCTGATTCAATGTGCCCAGCCACAGCTCCTCCCACAGCACCGTGATCCGCCTCAGCTCCTGCACCAGTGCCTCCACCTGGCTGACCAGCTCGGGGCTGTGCTTGCCCAGGGTGCCCACGATGGCAGTCAGGCAGTCTTCCAGGAGGCTCAGGGAGCGGTTGTGCTCCTCATCCTCTGTCGTTTCCTCCACCTCCTCCTTCTCCTGGGCGGATTCGGGATTGGTGTTGGGTGTGGCATCCTCCGGGAGATCGTCACCTTCAGCGGTGACATCTTTGCTTGGACTCTTGAGAAGCTTGGAGATCACTCCTTGTTGGACAACTAATGCAGCGAGAAAAGAAAACCCCGAGTCATGCCAAATCAAAACAGTTTACTTCCGACTGGTCAGGTAACAAACAGCTTTCAGGACTCATATCATCCATAGCAACAACAAATCAGGATGAAAAGTTCTTGTTAAAGTCATCCCAACAAAAGACTGAAAGATCTGGGAAGATGTGGACAATTTCATAGGGAAAAACAAGCCCTTCTCAAATGAAAAGAAGAATTTTGACTTCTAAAAAAAAAGTGAATGATGGTAACTATCAAGATCTTTGATACTGATTTTATGTACTGGATTTTGGCATCAGCCTAACTGCTGAAGTGGTTTAACTTTGAGGCATTAAAAAAGTAATCAGTCTTTTTCAGTGGGACAAAATCGGTAACTATGGGTATAACTACAATTACATGATTGATTATAGGATTGGAAAGTCACAGACGATCTTTCTTCAAGTTTAACCACTTGCTGCCCGGGAACCCTGTTTCGAGCACCATGGGTTTATACGCAGAGCTGGGGTGCCCGAAATGGGACAAAAGAGCTGGTCCATGTAACAAAAGACAGTACTCGAAAAAAAAGACCTGCTGCTGGGAATTGCCATCATTTTTCGGCTTGCATTTTTCAAAGGTAGTCCGTCACTGTTTTTAAACAGTATACCACTATTTTGGGCATAGCGTGCCCACGGATTAGCACTGCGGACAAAAGCGCTCCAGGGCCCCTTTGATGAGCGACACATCCGCTCGCATTCACTGCGACGGCAACTGAGTGCCGTTTTGCCAAACCTACCATCTTTGCTTTTCTTGTCTTCCGCCGTGGTGGAAGGGCAGCCGACAATGGCCTGATAGACAATCAGATGTGGGGAGTCCTGGGCGACTCGGCAGAGAAGATCGGAGATGGACTGACGGACATAGGCCTCGGGATGACTGAGCCGGGAGAACAACTGTGGAATGATGCCTACAGAAAAGACAAGGTTTCATTCCATTATTTGAGTTTAAAATGGTTTTCTTCTTTTGGTTTTTGTACATTTCTCCAAATTTGGACTGAATAATTCAGATTTTTACATCTTATTTGTATGTTTTTAAAAATGATATATTGAACGTAATTTTCATTTTTCATATTAGATTACTCCAATTTTAGAATACACTGAGGGCTTGCAGATAGACAGCTTTTGAATGGTTCTCATTGGTAAATCTCTAATCTGGAGAGTTATAATTTTAAATAATTTCTTAAATCTGGATTTGTAAATTTCTCATCATAATACACACTTGAAGTTTTTCAATATTTCTTATCTAAACAGCTCTCAATTTTGGTTTCACTAAAACTTACAAAAAATTAGAGAACATGAAAATCACTGTGTATTATTCAATATTAGACACGTTGGGCACAACCAAACAATCTGCACAACTGATAGTTGGACGCACCATCAGTTGATCTCGTTTTACAACCTGTCAATTCTTCCGACATCACCATATCGCCCTGTGCTTGTTTTGCGAGGGGAAGTAGAGTTCAAGATTTCCAACAGGATCAACGGACAGTACGGTGCAATCACCTGATTGTGCAGATTGACCAATCACACCCGACAGACACCTGTTGTAGTTATAGTGTGTAAAGCCATCCAGAGAGAAGGGACCAATTAAGGTAATAGGGATCAATAACAGGTGATTCAGAAAACCAGTTGGTTATGTCACCCATTTTTTGCATTGAGTAAGACATGAACCTTTTGAGAAATGCTTACTGCTTACAGTGTGTCAGATAAATAACTGCCGAAACTTGTGAAACATGAACACCAAAAACACAGAGCATTTCTGATGGTCCCTATCATCTGCCCAGTGCCAGAGCCAGTCACAGGCTTTCCCATACTTTTCCAGGGTCCCGTGGGTGTGTGAGCCAGCCCGTCCTCCAGCACGTCCCTCAGCTCTCCGGCATATTTCACCAGTAGTCGCAGCAGCCGCAGGGTGGCCGTGATGTTGCCATCCTCGTGGGTGGCCTGCGCCTCGGCCGAATCTGCCTCCGTCTCGCCGAAGTCGCGTAGGCTGTCCAGGGCAGCGCTGTCGATGTGGTGGCTGACGCACAGCTTCTTGGATGGCTGGATTTTTGTAATCAAATATCGGATTTGAAATAAAGGAACCAAAGTCTGGACAGCAAACCAAACTAAACCAAAATCAAATCATTATGATCTGCTACTTGTTTTATGAAATATGCCCAAATCTCTATTTCTTAACTCTCCACATATTTAAATTTGGTCATTAACCACAGGTGAAGGATTGAGGAGGGTTAGGGTTAACCCTAACCCTCCTCAATCCTTCACCTGTTGGAGGACTGAGGAGGGTTAGGGTTAAATGCTTATCATTTCAGGTGACATATTTTGTCTAAAATCAGGATGGAACATGAAGAAAAAACTGTGACAGTTATTCAACCAGATTTTTGAACGAGATTTTTTTCTAGATTTTCTTCCAGAAACTTCTGTGGCTGCAAACATGAGCATACAATCAACTTTCTTTGAAATTTGAAAACTTAATTCCTGAGAAAAACTGATGCTGAATTGGAGGACTGCATGGCTCATGCTCTGTCTCTGATTCTAAACCTGTGATGAACTTCACACAATGGTCTTAGACAGACTTGCGACAGACTTATCATGTACATGTAATGGTCTCGTTTGTAATTGACGGGATTGTCTTGTGACAAACATATAAATGACTTGCATTAACATTTGATGGCCCTGCAATTGATTTATGATTTGAGTTTATGACTGGAACACAAAGTACTTTCAACTCTTGGCTTCCATCTCACCTCTCCAGCCAGCTTGAGGAAGGTGAAGTAGCTTCTGGCCGCCAGCCGGTAGTGGCTGAAGATGCGCCGGCAGACACCATTCCACACCTCCAGGAGGTTGCTCACCACCTTGGGCTCAGCACTCTGCAGGGAGGGGCAAGCGCTTAGCAGCTGCCGACGTGTGGTCTCTGTGCCGTCATGGTAAGCAGACTGCGAAAGAAGAAACTTGCAGTTTCAAAACCAATGTTGCCATATTCTTGCTTTAAGTCCTCGAGTTTTTTTTCTATCAAGGTCAGGTTATAAGAAAGCATGATCTTTGTGGGTTCTTTAAAAATCTGAGATGGCAAAGTAAGAAAACTGTTTCAGAATACCAAAGTGTGACGTTATTTTGAACCAGGAAGTGTAGTGCAAATGAATGGGGCACGCATGCTGCTGGCTCACACGCTGGCTCACGCACTAATACCTTTTACAAACACATAATTGCGCTGTGATGTTCAGTTTCACTAGTGACTGACAGGACCTCAGGGTCATATTTACACCACTGTCTGTCAGTCTCATTATCTGTTTGACATTCTGTTTTTGTGACAACCTATCTGCATGTGTTCTGTGGCATCTTCTCCCTATATCATTAGTACTACACTGGGTTCTGGGGGCTGTCCTTCTATTTGTCTGTCTCATTATTGGTTTGTTTTTCAGTCTTCATGACAACCTATCTATATGTGTATGGTGGTAGTATTACAGTGGGTCCCAAGTGCTGTTTGTCTGTCAGTCTCAGTGTCTCTTTGTCACCCAGTCTCGATGACAACATTGACATCTACAATGATTTACATTGTTTTTATGACATCTACATTTGTAATGTGATGGACCCCTGGGTGCCGTTGTCCCATCCATCGTCCGGTCACTCTAGGCATGTTCTCATGAGAACCTACCTGCATATGCTCTATGATATCTTCTTCTTGTATGCTGGTGGCGCTGCAGTGAGCCTGACTCAAGATAGACAGGATGCTGTCCGTCTCGCTGTTGGTAATCTCTACTGGCAACGACGTCAGAACCTCTGCCTTCTCCTCCTCGGTCAACTGGACTCCGCCCTCCGAGCTACGAGACACGGTATCGTTTACACAACATCACACAATACAGAACTGCACTGGCAAGTTGGGTACAAGGTCACCAAATTGGTCGCATATTGGTGAATTTAAAATTCATCATGTAACCTTGAAAGGTTGTACATGTAAAAAAAACACAGGAATTCCAGCAATTTTGTGGTGCAGAGTGTTTTTATGGCTGGCGGGTAGCATGTGAATCTGTAAACAAATGTGTAAAGTGTCGGGGAAAGTTTTGCTTTGTGAAATCTGCCTACCTGCCAAAAGTAGGTAAGCAGGAATGCTGTGACAAAGCTGTTACAAACACAAGGATAGTTACGCCTACAGGAACGTCGCATTTTACAGCCATCTTTCCACAGCCTAGAGTTGCTTTTTTCAATCTTCCACAGAGAAAGGGAATTTTAAATGGGAGCTGTAAGACGAACTTAAAGAGACTGGCAACCTGGGTGCACAGCAAAAGGGTGAATTAGGTACCTGGCGACATCAACAGCTTTACGTCCCCAGCGGTAGCACCAAGACGCCAGGGATGACCAGGCCTTGGTGAGCGAGGGCGCCTGCATGGTGCTGAGATGCAGGAGACGACCGCAAACAGCATCAGTCTCGCTGATGGCAGGACTCCTCCCGACAACTACACAAGAAATGAAAAACACATCGTACAAATCAAATTACCAAGAAATTTCAGAGCAAAAATTGTCACCAGGTCCTCCAAAATATTTTACTTTGCAAATCCAAATTCGTGTGACACAGTTTATTTTTGATTCGGATATACATGTAGAAATTCACTTTTAGACTGAAACAATTACTTGCCAAGAACATAAAAGTGCTGATAATAATAAGCCTTTTCAATTGAGGGCAATCTACATTCTGTCAATCAATTAAAATACCGCCAGAGTTACTCACTACTTCACACAATAATAACAACAATACACCATAGTCACGGAAATTGTGGAATAGGATTCTTGCGCTACAGGTGTTCTATTCATTCTATATTGCAGGTAGCAAGGATAAAGGTTGCTTTTCTGAAAGGTAAAATATATATTTCAGCCTTGCTCACAGGCAGGATTGTCCATACCTTCCTGTCTAGATGCATCTGAACTGTCTCCAGTGCCCAGCCCGAGTCCTTCTCCTGCCCCTGTGTGCTCAATATCCAGCAGCACTGAGATGTTCTTGGCCAGAGGAGATGCCCCTTCGTTTGCCCTGTCTGACCACGCGGCCATCTTGAGGTGCGGCACGGCGCTGCGGTAGTCCGCAGTGAACCACTTGACCAAGCTGAGCAGGGCGCGGGCGTTGACGTCACGCACCTCCGGGTCGCGGACCACGCTGGCGCTGACCAGCGTGGAGTGCTGGACACTGCAGCCCACCAGGCATTCCCAGGCCTCCTGGTGGTAGCCCATGGCCTGGAGGAGCTTGGAGCTCTCCCGGACCACGCGCAGCGTCTCCAGTGACGTGACGCCGCGGCTGTCCAATGCTGCCAGGGCAGTCAGCAGAGGCTGGGCCGACTTCTTGCTGCTGTTGTGGATCTCTAAGTTCAGGGACGCTGCAGCAGTGTTGTCATCCTTAGCTGGGGACAGCAGGTCCAAGTGCTGCAGGAGCAGCTGCTGGGCGTATTTGTGGTTGCCTTGCTTTCGGGCCAGATGGACTGTAGCCAGCTGGACTTTGGCGAGGTGGGCTGCAACCTCTGAGGCCAAGCCTGTGATTCCAGCAAGTGAAACATCACAACTAAATTTTCACACATAGTCTCAATAAAGTTGCTAAAAATCTCAACCATTTCTCTCCTCTCTGCACATACTGAGGTATCCTTGTCATTGAATTACATCCGATATTTCGTTGTGTGCCCGGCAAAAGGTCATAAGCGCTCACACCCTTTTGCCCGGAAGCATGATCACGGTAGAAAAAATGTTCCTGGTAAAAGGGCGTAAGAAAAACACTCCCTTTATTTAATAAAAACGGATAAAATTTACTACAAAATCAACACAGGCTGTACGAAAAGCAACCTTTGAACAACTTATCAAACGACTTGGGAAATATTTTTGGAACTATTTGCAAACAAATTTTTGTATTTCATTAAAACAAAACAGTTGCAAACAAAAACATTTTTTGACGGCAATGACGCTTCCCGGCAAAAGGTCAGACGCACTTTTAACCTTCTTCCAGGCACCCAATGATTTCTGCCTTTACACTCACTTCAATAAATCTTCTGACGGTAATTTGTTATGATGCATAATAACTTGTAATAACTCTTCCATTCTGATGAATGTCATCTGAGCAACATTATAACATCTAAAAATACACAAAAGGCCTCATCCATCACAGATTTAGGTGATGAGATTTTAAAGCAGGATGGATTTGAACACTTTTGACAGACAACTTTCGGATTTAGGAAATAAGCTCTGAAACATAGGATGCTTGGAATTTTTTGTGACAATGAAATCTGGAACAATTTTCCAATGATTGGCAGACTGCGAGTATAAGAATTTTAACCAAAGAATTTATGCCCAAAGAGCATAAGAAATTTAGAAGTTTTGTAAGTGCAGGAAATCTCAAAGATTTTTACCTGCAAAACTGGGGGCTTCCTGGCATAGCTCGTGCTGGTAAGTTGTGACCTTTGACACCTGACCCACGGTACCAATGTCATGCTGGGCTAGCTCCAGCCTGAGGACATCAGAGAGCGGCACAAGGCAATCCTGGAAGAGTAAAAGAAGGAAGTGCTTCACTCTGAAGGAGTTGCTATGTCCACGATTCAGCACACTGTTGAAATTACAGTTTTTACAGTAGTAAACGAATTGGAAAGTCTTCACATGAAAGCTCATGTGACCCTGATAAATATGGTGGATTAACAGCTTTTTTTTATATTTTACACTTTTTAGTTTGATTTTCTAAAACACATTTTGTCTAAGATAACATTCTGCCATGGGCTCACTTTGCCCTGAAATTCAAAGATAATAGTCACCGATTTTTAACGCTTCAGTTTTTAAGTGCAGTGTTCTAGCCACGGTGGGTGGCGATGGACGGCCCCACCCAGTACTGCAAATTTCCGCCCGACTCTCGGCTTCAAATTGGCTATGTCACCCAGCATGAATTTTCAAAAAAATGAACTGAAATACTCCTGAAAAAGTACTGATTTGATCGTACTTCAAGCATCAGAAAATGTGTAGCTAGCACTGTTTTACGAGACAGATGTGAAATTATGAGATATAATGTAGCCTCCTCCGAGGCAGCGTGCACGTGTTTGTAGTCTTGGCTCAAGACCAGCCTAACAGCGGTACCAATAGAGGGCACAAATCCAGTGCGGCTGTGAGCTGTGAGAGCTCCGCCCACTGCACTTGGTATATACACTTTGCAATCCACAAAATTACTCGGCACTAAAATGGCCCTAGCTAGAACACTGTTCAAGTGCTTAACTAAAGAATACTATAGATGCTAACGGAGCTTGATCTCTTGTGGCAAAAGGTTTTGGTTCTAAAACTCTGGCCCAATACTTACCTGCAAGTATCCCTGTATGGTGTTTGTGATGGCCCTAGCCCTCTGCATCAGCATGGCAAATTCGGCCGGTGGGTGGGAGGGCCAGTCCTGCCAGGCTAGGGCCAGGCTGCTCACTGCCATCTGGTGGGCACGATCCAGCATCTTGCAGACAATGAGCCTGGTAAATGCACGGGAAGACAAACCTTGTGAAAATCTGAGTACCGAGGGCCTGGGCAATGTGGGGCACATTCGAGCGACAACCATTTGTCGACTGCCGGTCGATTATCCCCAGTAACCTGTGCACCAATGTATCCTGGGTACCGGGGCAAAAGTGGCCACTGGTTGGCAAACGGTCGTCTTTCAAACTGCTCACTTTCCATTGTTTGATCAATGAGCAGAACCGATAAACTAGACTGTGTCACTGGAAGGGGCTGAAACATCTGTTAAAGGAACTTCTCTGACATAACCAAAATTAAAAACCATTAGATGCTATCGTCCAATTTGTCGGCACATGCTAAGGACAAGTTTGGAAATGGTTCCTTACTATGATGGTACCACACTTGACAGGTGGTATGGACACATTGAATCCCTCCACAACCAATAGGAAGTCATGATTTGCCAAAATCAATGCGCACATCAAATGTAAGAAATGCGCACGTTTATGTGGTATTACTGCAGAAATGGCCTTTTTTTTCAATTCAGTGCACTGCTCAACACAGATATGGTCAGTTAGGCAAGTACACCAGCAAACGCTATGGACTGCAGGCACAAGCAGCACTGTTCTCCATTTACAAGAAAACTAAATTCATCAAAAGAATTGGAACTTTCAAACACAAACAACTCTTACAACTCCGAGTGCTGACACGTCACATCCTTGCTCAGCGCCGTCGGCGACGCATTGATGCATCCGCTCCTGTGGTAGTGAGTCAGGGCTCGGACCAGTTCCAGCTCACCCCTCTGCAGTACGGCCTCCGGCCTATGGATGAGGTCTGGAGCCATGAGGATGTCATCCGAGTCCTTTGGGTCTGGTGACAGACCAGGGATGAGGTCCAGGTGGTCGGCGACGGAAGGGAAGTCCTTGTCATCAAAATGGCTGAGAGCTCTGGAAGGTTGGAGATTAAAAACAAACTCGAAGAATTACCTGCACGTAAATTGAACCTATCGGCACCCACTGCTCCAACAAGTAACCTATCACACAACAGAAAGTGAGTGATCAAAATTGCTCATCCATTCCTTTCTGAGAATAAGAATTAATACTGAAGTGCTACTGGCTCAATTCCATGAATAATGTGAATCCAGGAAACGTTCTCTCCACGCGCTGCTCCTCTCAGTTACACTGTAGTCAAAGACCCCTTAAGACCAGCACGAGACCAACACAAGCCCTCTGGTCTGAATTCAAGTCACAAGCTCTTCAACTGAACTGCAACAAAAGCATTCCCTTGTCACTGTCCATCCATCCTGTTACTTGTGACTGGTCTTGTGACTGGTCTTGTGACTGGTCTTGTGACTGGTCTTGTAACTGGTCTTGTGACTGGTCTTGTGTGTGTTCTTGTGAATGGTCTTGTTATTAAGGTCTTTTGACTAGTCCCGTGTTAGCCTCGACTGCAGCACTGCCCCCAAGCATGTCCAGATAAGTCACTGTTCTCAAGGGAGAGGAGCATCCATAAAGTGAACACATCACTGGCACAATGCTGAGACAGCCGACTTGACAGAGAAACAGTTTCAACAGGTCTAACTTAAAGGAACATTCTCTTACTTGATGACATTGATATCACAGCCAAGCACCATGTGCTTCTGTAATGCCTCGGGCACCATGGAGCGCAGCTCTGCGAGGCTCTCCTGCCACTTTAAAGCTGAGGTCCAGTTGGATACGGCCACGTAGGTCTGGGTGACCTGTGAGACATGAGAAAGATTGAATCGTGATCACACTTAACAAAATGCAGCATTAACCCTGACGTTCCGATGTTACTGAGAGAATTTTGCAAGCAAAGCAATGGTCATGCCATAATTTATTCTGTGCAAGAAGTCTTCAGACGGTGGCAAAAACTCAGGCACGAAGAAGTAACCATGTGAAATGATGTGGAGGACAAAAATTCTGGTTGAGAGGAAATCAAAGTGTTTCCACTCTCTTTTTGGTTTCAAGCAATTCTGTCCCACGGCAAAGC
>NW_019091416.1:2343698-2387475 GCF_001949145.1 Acanthaster planci
AAGTGGAGATGCGCAGACAATAGACCTAGCCGTGGACTCTAGAAGCCCGTTTCAGACATGGCCTATGACACCTGCTATGTCTAGCCACAAAGTGTCAGCAAGGGATAAATTAACATCATGGAGTCAGGAACCCATACCTGTATATGGCCTCCAGCATGGGAACGTCTTTGATGCAGAGCAGTTTCTGGTAGACTTTTAGAAGCATAGCCAGCACCTGACAGAACAGAGAAGGAAAGTCTAGCACAAGTACCCTCTCGTTAACCCATACAAAGGTAGACTCGCTTCCAAATTCTGAGAAGAATCCTGTGACCCCCTGGACCAGTTTCACAAAGCTAAGAATAGAAATCTGCTGAGCAAAGAAAATTTCTGCTGAGTAAAAGAAGATTTACCAACCAAAATGGCATGCTTTCTATACATCTCCGACCGGTTCCCAGCAGATTTTTGCTTAGCGCATAAATTTCCTCAGCAATAATTTCCGTTTTGCAGCTCTATGAAATTGGGTGTCAAGTCTTCCTGTTTAATATTTAATTCACTACAAACAATCTAAGCCCAGGACACATGGCACACAGTTCTACCACAGCACTACACGTCACAAGACCTATGCTTATTCCCGATTTCCTCAGCAGAAGAAAACTCCAATTATCTCCATACCACCCACCATCCATCACAAGCTCACTTTCTTACTGATGCCAACAAACTCCAGGCTCAGAGACTCACTACCAACAAAGGGATTCAAATCCAATCTTGACAGTCACAATACTAACCACTGAACTGCACGATCCTCCATCACTTACAAAAAGTCAGTTTGCATTTATCAAAAAAATTTGACATACAATGACAGTCAAAGATGAAGTGCTGCATTATACCTCTTGGTTGTTGTGGAACCGTAGCTTCTTGAACTTTGACCCTGGTCCAAACAGCTTCTCTGCCATGTCAGAAGGCAGGCCAGTGCTCTGGTATTTCAAGACCTGTAAGACAGGTTAGACCTTACTCTGTTATTGACTGCACTGAGCCGCTGTCGGAGCAAACAAGTGCAACCATTCACTAAATGTTAACATCATAAACACAAACAAACTAGAGGCTGTTGGTCAAGTTGGATTGTAGAAGGCAAGTCAATCATACACGTTATACTTTCTCAGCAACAAAAGGCAATGGTAACTTTTTAAAAATTGGGGTTAAAACTGTATGAATTATTATAACATGTTCAAAATAGTACTCAGCAATTCCATTTCAACAGTCTGGCTAACTTGGCAGCGTACGAGTTACATACGTATAAGTCAAGCCCACAGAAGACACAACAATCAATTGTGAATCACACATAACATTCTCTTAACTCAAGCTGCAAGCTGTTCAAATGAACACCGTCTACTGCATTCCTTTCAGCCCTGTGGCATTTTTATCTAATTTCTTGTTACACGTAATCTGACTTGTGACCCGACTTCCGTTTGACTGGCAAATGACTGGGTTGTAACTCTGCAAACTATCAACCACTAATGCAACGTACGGACCAATCATTCTTGATTCGACTTTCTTTGCTCCTCTTCCCTCATGAAAAATACAACGCCTCCTGCCCTATTCTTTCAAAAAATATTTCCACGATACAATTACTACAGTCATGCGCTAGGGCTCCGGGACTAGCGTTATGTTTTTTAAAAAACCAAAAATATCTGAATTCAGCCTCACCCTGTAAAGCAAGGACAGGGCTGGGAGGAGGACCACATTTCGGGGGAAGTCCACCTGCAGGGCCCTGTCCAGCTGCCCCAGGGCAAAGCTGACCATGTCGTGCCGACACTGGGCCAGGGAGGATCGGACGCTGTCGCACAGCACGGACAGGCACTCGTTGGCTGCTAGCACGATGGGTTCATCCGTGCCGTCGGCTTGGCTCTCTTTCTGAACAGTTTGGACGCACCGAAGGATGCCACTGAACACCTGCAATGTCAAGTTTTGTGGAGAAAATCACAAAAAGGGAATTGGTACGCCAATTCCTCTGGTAAGAAAAAAATGTGACCTTTATTATTAGCCGCTTGTGAATGAGAATATGTCACAATGAACCAGTCCTGGGTGCTGCTTATTTTTCTCCAGCCAAATATTTTACATTTTTCATGACGACACCATGAAAAACTCTTCAAAACTAAGTGGAACACAATACCTACAGACTCTGCAGAGAGTATCTTAAAGGCTATACTTCCCGTATCAGGAAAGGCCAAGTGTCTTACCTCAGTCAGATAATCGGAAGTGATAGGCGAGCCAGGCCTAGGGCTGAAGCCATCTCCCAGACACTTGACGACAGTGGCAAAGACACTGGTAACAAATGAGAAAATGCTACCCTGAGAGAATTTGGTAATTTAAAAACGGATCAAGAAAGTATGGATGTTACTTCCCTTTTTAAACGTCTTGCTTCCTCATAGTTAAGCCCATTGTATTTTTCCATGCTGGACTTTGTCATATTTTCAACATGGCGACTAGACTTGTACTAAAAAGACAGGAAATCTCAGTTTACGAAGAGTGCACCCTCCGACATTGAAAGTAAATTGTAAATCCATTTTGATAAGACTTGAACACAGCCTGTCTTGTGAAAAGCTCCACTTTGGGGAAACCTCATATGAAAAGGCTGCACGTAGGCTTAGCACCGAATAATACTGACACAAAAAAATTTTCACACACCACTGGTGAGACAAAAGCACTGTCACTTGGCAGCACTCTGGTTGCAAAGAGTGCCCTCTTAAGCTCACGCACACAGCCCAGACACACAATGACTTACTTGATGAGTGCCAGGATCTTACTCCTACAGATCTCGGGCGTCTGCGGCTCTTCATCATCTGCTTTGCTACCATCGCCAGCTCCAGACGTTCCACTGCAGCAGTGGGTCAGGTCCTAGTCAAACCAAGGAGGGACAGCTATTATACCGGGGTGAAATTTCTGGAAGTGGTGCAGATTCCAGAATGAATTTTTGGCACTGGCAAGAAGGGAGCCTAAGACAGGCTTGGGGGCCTTCCAAGGATATACTCCAGTCTATCACAAGACCAGTTACAAATCCTTTCGTAAGCCCTGTCACAAGACAAGTCACAAGAAGCAGGATGACCAATGACAATGGAATGCTTTTGTCACAGTTCACACAAATCGTTTATGACTTGACTTCAGAAAAGATGACTTGCAGGGACTTGTGATGGACTCCACCACAGCCCTGGAGCCACGACACACCCCACCAGTGTGTGAGAGCTACAAACCCTCAAATGGAAGTGCTATACAACAGTAATACTCCGAGGAAGAGATTGAACCATAGTGCTCACAGCACATCAAGCCCACTTCGGAAGTCTCACTTCAAGCCTATGCTCGTGAGCTATCGTATCTGCTTGTGAACTTCAGGTGGTAGACATTGCATTTCTGACAAAAGCATGATTAGAGTACAATGGAAACACAATAACTAAAGTCTTTGGAAATGGGAAAATTGATAATTATTATTATTATTGATTATTATTATTGATTACTGTGTGATTGTAGATTATGACTTCTTTAAAGATATATGCATATCACTATGTATGACAAGTTAACCCGTTTCATAACAATCTGCAATCAGCATAAAGATTACAATTAAAATAAAGTTTCTTTATTTCAATTAAGTTTTAATGTTTACTTTTAAATTACATTTTAATTAACATTTACTGCTAACAAATTTGGTCATGGTGTTAATTCTCACCTCTGAGTAGGCCTCCATGTCTTCAAGAAACTGTCCAAGAAGGGTAACAGAGAAGTTGATGTCAGCTAGCCAGTACTTGTGGAAACTGATGAGGGTATCTGTAAGCAGACAAAAACACCATGGAACAGAACATGCAGGTATTTGATTGCAATAAAGTAAAGTTAAGTTGACTACAAGCCGGGCTGCAGGTCCAATGTCATGTCAGTCAGGTGGATCCAATCAAAGCACGTCCTCAATTAACCAAAAATCAATCTCGTTCAATAAAAGATAATTTTCTTCGCATTTGTCGAGAAGACAGCAAGAGGAACAAGAGAGGGCCTGTTTTCTACATGGAAACGGCTGTTCTTTGATGGGAACTTGCTGTGCAGTGCTCAGGTTTATGCCTGATTTTTGCAAAGCAGGCTAAGTCTGTACAACCAATTTGTATTGGAATGTATGGTCATCGTGTGTACGCTGCGCACTTGCATAAGCTCAGTTGTAAGACTTCCCACCTGCCTTCATATGGACCAGCTTCTCCAATAAGCCATTTGTGAGTTAAATTTGAATAAAATCTGGTACCCTGAGATTTCTAATTGCACATAAACATAGCAATTTGAATTCCCCAGACTAGAGACACTGTTGCCATACCACATGATTCAGGGCAAGCTTTTGCATAGCAACCACTATCTCTGGAACGGACTGGTTCCTTTGTGCCCTTCTTATCCAACGGAAACAGCGTATTAATGCAAGGCGTCTCTTATGAAACTAAGCAAAAGCTTGCCCCAAATCACGAGGTATAGTAACAGTGCCTTTAGTAAGGAGAATTCAAATTGCTATGCTCACATGAATTTAAAGAACTCAGTGCACCAGATTTTATTCAAATTTAACTTGCAAAAGGCACACAAGACACTAAAGATACTAATGGCACATAAGCCAGCTAACTTAAACAGTTCTAAGAAGTAAACTTGTAGATTCATATACATCCCCCCCCACCACCCACAACTGGCTTACCAGAGCAGTATTTGATCAATGCAGGCTTCTGGGACGTGTCAATGTGCCAGCCAACCAGAATATCCACAGTGTCCTGTAAGGGCAAAGGGCAAAGTGGAAGACAATTTGAAAATGTTTCTTAATTCTTCTCAGCTGTGGGGCTCTGTCTGTAAATTACTGCCGGTTCCAGCTTAGCCCCAGGACCAGCCAGCTAATCTGTCACACTCTGTGAAAATGAGTCTGAAGTCGCCACGGACACTTGGCAAATGTTTTGCTTGTTTAAGGTCTGCTCTATTGGCACCACACTCTTGTTTTTTTCTGCAAGTGGCTGCTAAATCTATGGATGGCCATTGGTACAAAAAAGGAAAAAGATTAGTTTGTTAAGTGTTCAAAATCCCAGGCAGCTATCTTAACACCATACAATAATACACATTCTACTATACTAAATGAATATACGACCCTATTTAAAATAAATGGAACCAATGTCCATTTTGAACGAACTGGAAGTAAAATCCAAACCTGACTAACAGGTGATATTTCTGCAAACTCTGGCCATCCATACTACACATGATGCACTACACTGTCAGTGGAAGGGGGCGCAACTACAGACAGTAAAGTGATTGCCTTGGACTGTGTTGAAAAGTTTCTTCTTACCTTGAAGTGATCATTGAACGTGCTTGGATAACGCTGGCAAATGTAATGAATGGCGTTCACTGAAGAAACCAGCAGTTCTGTGTACAAAACAGGACAGGTTGTAACACAAATTAAGCCTGGGCTACGTGAACGATGGACTTTAATGCAAGAGAGTGAACACGTTTGAATGAATTGCTTTTACCTGGTGTGTCTGCGTTCTCCAGTGTGGTTTGTATGTTGCTCATGATGAATGCGATCAGGTTCTTGCATTGCTGCTTTTCGTTATCATTTTTCAAGACCTGTTACAAAAATATTCAAAAAGGAAGTGTTTTGAATCAAAAATAGAATTTGCCGTTTTTTATGCGAGATACATTTCCCTGATTCGGTTGTATCCAATGAGCGCATCAATGTCAATTTTAACTCTTCTGGTCATGCTCAAACACTGAAAGAGTTGTACAACATACAGAATCAGTTGGTAAAGGAGCTGCATATTTCCAAACTTCATTGACTAGAGTCTGTCCCATGGACACAAGTACAACACGAGTAATTTTCTGGGGATTTGTTTTTAACCCCTTCGCAACGGATAACGGTAAAAGCCGCTGTAAAAATTGAGATCCTCAGCACGCTTTTTATCTATTATTGTTGACCCACGCTCGAGCGAACACGGTGAAAGAAGGCAGACCCTGACTCTTGCATATATGGTGATTGGCCTTTGTGTGCAGCCCAAGAATGAAAAGACCGAATTTGCATCATAATCACCAGCTTCACAATAGTCCCCACTTTGAAAAGAGGCAACAGGAATGTGGAAGCATGAGTAGAGCCGCATGCCACGAACAATCAGCCTTTTCACCATGTAATTCAAAGTGTGCAGAGCAGGCTGGGCCACAAACTGAGAATTTGCAGTTTGGCAGGTGGCCTTTGTGGCCAAGCGAGGCTGTAATTCTTGGAGTCCGCTTTCAGAAAAAAGTTCCCGTTGTCAAGGGGTTAACTTGCATCAGACTCTGAGAAAAAGGATTCTGTTGTTCATCCAGTTTGGAAGGAAAAATTTGTCAACACTGAGTCAACCTGCACTGGCCTTTTCCCTGAAAAATTTCAGGTCATGATGAAAAATCCTGAACTTCAATAAAGCAAACAATTCCTGCACAGGCCCAATCAGTTAGAATTATTCTTGTTACAGGGTTACATGCAAATTTACCTGCACTATAACCAGTAAGAAAAGACATTTGATCTCATCTGAAGAGGTGCCTTGGATCTTGTTGAAGAGCCCCTGGAGAAACCTGATTATGAGAATCAAAACACTCTTGGTTATCTGATTTTCAATTCATGGGAGTAAAAAAAGCATGCAATTCAGAAAGAAAAAATAGAAGTGAAAGTGAGTGTCTGACCGTCTGAGGTCATGGCCGATTTGACAGCCCACTGAAGCTATGCAGAATACAACCTCCAAGCGGATGTCATGGCTGGTCCTAAGGAAACAGAACAGAAAGTTGGTCAGAACAGTTTCATTTTGCCCAATCTGGAACTGAAGGAACTAAGATATGTGGGGCAAATATATGATTTATATGACAATTTGTAAGAGCTACATCAAATCTAGACACTAAAATTAAGTCGTAGGTGCATCCATGAAACTTGACTGCTCAAGTTCATGTGCAAATAACTGCTATTGAGTTTTACCATTCCCACTATTGGAAAAGTTTCCATCTTTTCATTACGATGAAAAATGAACACCATTATGTTAACTGCACTTAAGAATACTGATAAGGTTTACTGAAGATATTTGACAGGAGATTTCAAGATGTCACAAATAATTGCAGTGAAACTCCCAAAAGTATATTTAAAAAGTCTTCTAGACTTAACAAACCTGTCATTGATGGCATCATAAAGGACCAGTAAAAGGTTGTCTGCTTGTCTTTGTACCTCCTGTATGTGAGAGAAGAATACAAAGCTCATTGTAAGAGTTGTGGCTAACATCTGCTTAGAATGTACATTAAGGGGTGCTCGAGTGTATGTTGGGGAATATTTGTGCGTGCACACAGCAGCGAAGGTTTGTGTTTACCCATTCCTTGAGGTTGATGACTGACCTTAGCATGATCGTTTCTCAGTATATAGTCCTTGAGGTTCCTCATGGCTGTGATCCGTCTGTCTTTGTCGTCATCGTGAAGAGCCTTGCTGACCAATGACGACAGCTGTGAGTTGTCCGAAAACAGCCTCCGGCCTACAGAAGCAGACAAACAAGATCTCTCAGAAAACACAAACCTACTCATATTGGCACAGCAATTTGGCTATGTTTAGACTGAGTATTACTATAGACCCGTATTTGTTCGATTGTAAATTGTGAGAATTTTTACCTAATTTTGGTAAAGCCACAAAGAAAATTGTAATTGACTGCACCAATTTTAAAATCACACATTCAAAATAACAGTAAGCCTTAGATTTTTGACCTTCAACCATTATAAACACATCTGTTTTGCCTAGCTTTCCGTACAACCGTTTTCCCTTGGTGAAATCCCCTTATATTTAAATAGTGCCCTTTTTAAACATGTTGGTGTTCATATCATTAAGGAACTGAGCTGATCTATTAAGGAGTTCTTCCAACACAATAATCAAACAGGTAGTGACTACCACTCCTCAAGTTTTGTTTTGGACAGTGAATCAGTGTCTATCCTGATCATCATGATCATGAGAAGTCCAAGCGCGGGGCGGACATCAGACCCCATAGTTCTGGGGGTAGGTCTGAATAAGTGTTTTCTAAGTGAAGCCGTTAATGTTTTCACTGCTTAAAACCCTAACCCTCTAGGCGTTCTTAATAGGAACCATCCACAATCCTCCAAAATCCTCTGATTTTTTACAACAAAGAATTGCGTGCAGCCTAAATCCTCCAAAATCCTCAAAATTTTCTTGAAAATGTTTTTTGGAGGTGTGCCTTCTGCCTCAATCCTTCAAAATCCTCCAGCAATTCCTGTCATTATGTTGAGGTAGTGCGAAGGGCATTCTTGAGCTGTGCAGTTGATTCAAAAGAAACATCGGGCTGAATGTGTGCTTGACTAAGTGAAAACAACACAAGGTCTAATCCACGACCTTCACGCATGATATCCTTCGCAATCAGCCATTCAAATTCCTCCAAAACCAACCAAAGGACATGAAGGATTTTGGAGGATGGTTAGGGTTAATGTTACGTTTTAGGACATCTTATTGCTTTCAGACAGTTCATACTAATAGTGGCCTCTGTGTATGAAAGTCTTTCCTCCTAATCTTCACCTCCCCCCCAGCAGCATGTCCACACCTCAATCAAGACATAGTCAATCTGCTCCAGTCCTGGCATGCCTGGCAAACCTAGACACTGTCAGACAACTGGAAACATCACAGTGGATAAACACCTTTAACATGAAAACTTATTTCAGAAACGCATAGATAGTTACCAGTGCTTGTCTTTGAGTTGGTTTGTTTACTATCAGATTTTTGTGAGTGCTTCCCCGGTCGTCCGTCCTCGTAATCCCGCCTGCGATTGCGAGCAGGCGGACGGCCATTTTGGGAGCCGTCAACCGCAGCGGAACCACGGTCGGACCTTCCCGCTATTTTGCTGTCAGAGCCGCTGGAACCTTGACCTCTTTTGTCCAGACGTCCTGGGTTACGGCTGGACGACCGTTGGCTCATTTACAGAAATTCTTGCATCGGACAGCAATGCAAAAACTTCACAGGAAACATGATATTTCTGTTTGAATGAAACTCCACTCGCGGAGGGGATTTCTCGATTTCTCACTGTAGTGTTGCAGACGTGTAGTTTATCAACGTGTAGATCAACGGAATAGAATGAAAGTTATACAATGGAGACTATCCTACACGTTCGGAGATAAATAAGTCGCATCAGTATATCAACAGAGGGCGCAAAATGTGCTGGAAAATTCGGAAACAGTAATACGAGAAGAGGTTGCATATTGGTTATTTCGCTGAGTTGTGGCCGGCTGCTTTCAGCTTCTTTTCAAGTTAATTTTCAAATCTTAAAAGAAGCCAATTCACATCATTCTATAAATCGTTTTCTCACCCCCTCCAATTGTGCAGCATTGAATTCTATCATAATACCTCACTGTAGTGCAGGAACAATTAAATATAGGTCACCGTGAAGCAAAAAGTAAAGCTTTGATTTGAATTTGATCAACGTGTTAGGCAATCCGAAAGCAACGACCTTAGGTAGGGTCTTGTAACACTCAAGCGTAAACTGTTTATTTTAAATTACTTCGTCTCCGTTACTTTGTGTACAAGTGGGCCTGAGGTGTGGTTTCTGCCGAGTCAGCTGCTATTATGTATCCTAGAAAATGATTGCACCACTAAGTTGTAATAAAAAGGCAGAAGATTGCGAAACCTTAAGTGTATATAATAAAACACATTGGGGAGTTTTTCTATAGAAGGGTGGGGTTGTATGAATTCTACGTTTTGGAATCAAGTTTGAAGCCGCAGTCACCACCTGTGCCATTATAGTGTTAGAACGCCGCAAATGAAGTCTTGAGCTTCACCGCCACCGAGAACGGTTTGCTCTGGCGTATTGACCCTTAACAAGAGCCTGG
Source organism: Acanthaster planci (assembly GCF_001949145.1). The sequence continues at coordinate 2,353,557 of NW_019091416.1, forward strand.
TTATTTTGGCCAATCTCACAGCTGGGAAGGGGTGGATATTGACCCCTAAGAGCTTTGCCTCAGTCTGTCCAATTTTTAAACTTGACATGCATGTAAAAACACTCTATCATAACATAATAATGTTAAGTTTGAACTCAATCAGACGTATGGTATTACATTTGGCGTTCAAAGCTACACATGTGCCAGCCCTAGTACGTTGAGCATTGAGTGGAAAGGTATATCCAATTTTAGCAAAATTGTTGTCAAAATGACCGCAAAGAGTTACTCTAACATGTCTAAAACTCTTAAAGTCAATTCAATTCAAGAAAACGTTTATTCCATACTCTTTTAGAAACATTATAGTAATTAAGAGAAGTTGATGCATAGAAATTGACAAAATAAGTAAGTTTAAGAAAATACACCAGAAATTTAAAAAACTTAGTACATTGAAATTAGCAATGAGGATGAGAATAACTTTTATAAATACTTGTGCTTAATGAGAAGAGAACATTAGAGCATTAGAACATAAGATAAGGAAACCAGTCCATGTACAGACGAGAAAAGAAAAGAGCATGAGGCTGTTGAATAAGCAGAGGCTTGTATAAACAGCCCTTAAGACAGAAGACATAACAAGGACAACACGAACAACTACGAGACAGCAAACAAAAACAAAACAAACAATACGACGTACAAAACATAAAGACAAGACAAAAACTGACCAAAACATTATCGGTACAAACTTGTATGATGACGACTAAAAGGTAATAAGATAAGAGGAGATATTAACCGTAAATACAGAAGAAGATTAAAGCTACGTCACATAATGGGATAGGAGGGCTCTTTTATAATAAGTCTGAAACTGGCGCACGGACGACTTTCATCTTGATGTCATCTGTCGAGTCCCAACTCCTGAAAAAAATGCACTGCAGTGATATCGGTAAAAATGTTGAGGGCCAGGGGCGGATTCCGCCCCTGGCTCCTTCAGGGTTATAGTCTTATGCACCAGTGAGAGTTTTCGCTAGGTATTGGTCAGACACGTACTGCAACCGCAAGGCTTGACCTTATAAATACGAGTGATTCACAATAGTGCGCCTCCAAGAGATTGCAACGCGTTGGCCAATCACAACGCACGAAATCTGTCGACCTTTTCAAATGCGCACTGGGTCGACAGATTTCGTGCAACGAGATTGGCTGACGCGTTGCAAACTCTTAGAGGGGCACTATAAGATCGGTTCCACCGGGCCGCGGCCGTAGATCTTCCAATCTCATCCCGGGACCGTTAGCGCTAACCATGCTCGCCGGCGTCGCAGTCTTTTCCGAGGGGAATTGGATGGGAGAACTTACCACTGTTCTCCATAATGAAGTCTAATAGAGATCATGGGAGAAACGTTTTGATCCATAGTTCTGACATTGCATGCGCTAGCGTCTTAACACTTCCCAATAAAAACGTAGTGCCGGGTGGGAGGGTTCTTTCATCGCGGCTGTTACTGGCATTAATTTTGAAAATAAAATGAAGCAGAACGTCTTCCATTCATTTCAATTTGCCCACCAAAAGTACTAAAAGCACGCATGGCATGGAAGCAGGATCGGAATGAAGCAGTCGCTTGGGGTTGCAGTCCACTGAGTCAACTGATAATTTCTGCCCAGGCTCATTAGCATGAACCCCCCCCCGTTTTTTTTTGAAAAAGGAGACTTCTTGGACAAAAATGTGGTAATACTATGTAAATATTCGCCAGTTTCAACTTCCCGTTCTTTAGGCTTCCATCTAAGGGCAGAACTGGTAATAAAATTCAGTCAAAAATGGCTCTAACCTCTGAGTGCCCGACTAGTAGGATTGCTTGCAGGTTGGAAACTATCACTTAGGGGTGATTTTGTTTTGTGAGAATAACTAAAAATGTAATTTGCTTATCATAAACTGAAAAGAAATGGAAAGACAAATGAAACAATAATTCAATTTTTGTTTGAGAAACCACGGTGATGTTGTCTTGCATGTTACTGATCCCTGAACAACACTCTTTTTAAACCTAGCTTCCAAAGAGTCAACAGATGGCGCTGTTTCAATTTTCTACCCAAAAATAATTATTTGTTTACAGAAAGAAAATAGTACCCGGTCTGTAAAAGGTGAATTATATTTGGAAAAAGTTTTGTTTTTAATTTTTTTTAAACTCTAGACATTGCCAGAAAAAAATGAATGATTGCTCTAAAACAGTCTAGCTTTGTCTTTCCAAAGGGCATATCTTTTTATAATATCCATACGCGGGACTACATGATTCCATCATGGCGGACAAAACCGGTAGGTTTCGCACCTAAACTATTGACAAATTGTGTGTTCCAGCAGATAATCGGTTGTCTAATTACGTTTAATTATTTTAATCGTTGAACTTATTAGAAATATACATATTTACATGTCAAGTAATTTATACTGGTGTGCTTTATACCCTTTTAAAGAGTTTTTAGGAAGACTCGGCCGCGGCCTAACTTGCCTAACATTATTACTAACATTAACAATGCCTAACATGACTAACACTAGTTAGGCCTACTTGGGCCGGCTATTGCTTGAAATTACACGATTCTACGGCCATGGGAACTGTGGTCGGCATGGCCGGTAGGCAGTAGTAATGGTGGGTCTTGCTGGAGTTTGCAGTCACTTCGTCCCATTTCCACATCGCCCCTACCCACTTCCCCCCACCCCACTTTGCCCCATGCATTTCCACTTTGCCGTCTGTTTTGAGTGTGTTACAAGCCTCTTCAAAAAATGGTCGAGGAATTCCACAAACGACATGAAACGACATGGTAACGATAAACAGGCCTAGGCCTAGTTATTGTAGTAAACTCTAAGGCATTAAGGCATGTCACATGCGTTGTCCATCATGGTAAATTAATGCATATGGTTGGACTAGTATCGGGGCTATTTCTCATCCTTTTCAAGTTTCTTTCAAAGCGACACACATAATTCTGTTCACATTGTTCTGGTAATTGTCAATGCATCCAGACAGCTATACCCGGGCGATCGGATTAAGCTTGATGCGCAGGAAATTTTGTGGAAACATGCTCGCTTCAAGTACAAACAAAACAACCTAAAATTAAACTGATGAAATAAATAAATACACACATAGACAAGATACTGAGAATTAATCTTGCAAACATCGATTTTTCTCGATGCGTGACGGATCACGTACATGAACTGTTGCAGCGGCATGAATAGACTGGACGCCACACTCCATCACGCATTCTCTTACACAGGTGCGGTGCGGCAGGAACCAGCGCTTTGCGCTTGTGTTTTTACCACAGGGACAACGAAACACGAAGAAAACCTTTTTCCTAACTTGCCAAAAAAAAATTTTAGGGTCTCGCCAAAAAATTTGGGTCCAGCAGCTGGGAAATTGGAATCATTGTTTAGGCCTTTGAAAGTTGGATTATCTGATCGTTATTTGGGTACTCAAACGTCGATGTTTTTACTTGTTGCATTTAGGCCTACTGAAGAACAGAATGAACGATAATCAATGGGGTGAAGTGGAAATGGGGTGAAGTGACCGACACCTTTACTAATTACTGTCAGAAAAAATGTTGCATCCTGACTCCACTTCAGTAGTTGTGTACAAAGTCTATTGAGAGTGAAGAGAATTTTCTAAGTATTTCCCAACAACATCGGTAAATGTTTTTCAGTCCAGAATTTTGTGTCTTTCCAGCATTTCTGTCTTGGCTGACTTAGTCTTTTATTGAAATGATATGTGATGAGAAAAGTGGAGGAAGGATGCAACATTTTTTCCCTGCAAGAGACTTTCCAGTAGTTGGAGGTCACAAATCAATTTGCAAAATGGAGTGTTTTCACAGGAAGAAAAGTAGCAGTGTAGCTACTGTTCACCACCATCTTGCCTCCTCATGAAGCTTGGACTGTACCATTTAGGTGTGGATATGCTGTAAATTAAGATACTTTTAAGGCTCAAAGGGTTAAGGAGACGATTTGGCCAAATTAAAGACAATTTTCCCGAGTCTAACCTGTTGAGGTTTAGCCAAAATATCCTTTCGGCAAAAACTTTACCGTTGAGTACCGCTTCTTTTGATTTTTAACATGTTTTGAAGGTGTTGACGCTGTGTTGATGGTGTGTTGACAGTCTGTTGCATTTTGATGGTAATTAGTGTGACCCGTAGTGACTAGTACCATAAGACTCGTGTGTAATTTCAGGCCACAGCCAAGTGATTCTTCAGTCACCACACTAATTATGTAGGCTAGTATATAGTAAGGTGCCTCGCCTGCAAGGCTGGCATGAAAAAATTGATGTAGTGAAGCCTGTGACTGGTCTGGGCTCATCGTTTCTCCAGTCTCTTTTGCCATGTTTGTGTGCTTAGTTGCTGTGCATTTTCCAATGCACAAAAAAGCAAAATTCAGGGACTGGTTCACGGTCAAGAGCCTAATCCCCTGCTTGAACTAAAAAAAAAAAAAAAGTAAAAAAAAAATTTGAAAACTAGAATTAGAAGCCATCACTGCGGTGACATAGCGTTTACAAGTGGGGAGGTGATACCTACATGCTGCATGCCTCTTTGAGTAAGAAGGTGTCACGATTTGCCCAAAGCACGCTCGAGTCAACCTTCAGACATGTAAGGAAGCACCTGTTAGTGCAGTGCCGCTGTGGTTGTAACGTCTCCTTAGAGTTGTATATACCTAGTTCTTATTTTTCATTCTGGTTACAGCTGTATCAGAGTTGAGACTGAGCGAGGTGAAGCTAGGCCAGCTCCCACGCTGGCTGGCATCGTGTAGCTTCTCGCCCTTTTCCATGTGGGGTGCCGTTATCCGAGGTACATACAGTCACGTTTACCTTAACCCTAACCCCCTAGGGTGTATGTAAAATCATATTGAAATTGGAGGATTTGGGACTGTTAGGGTTAAAGTACAGGGCAGGTTGATTTTTACAAAAGTATGACACATTTTGAGTACTCAAAGTAGATGGCAAAATCCCTTCTTCACTTTGTGTTTGAGGAGGGGATGTTGAAATGAGGCACTGCATAAATACTATGTTGATTAGCTGTATAAACTTGACTACTTCTGTGACTTAGTGTGAAACAGATTGCAATGTGGGGTTTTGTTTGGTGAAACAGGATTCAGGGTTTTAAATTTTGAAAAATAACATACCTATCACAATTTCTCCATTTCATGCACTATTTTTGAACCTGTGCTGACAATTACTTGTGGTCCAGGCCAAGCAGTAGTGCTATAGAAACATTTCCTTAACAAAGAAATGACCTGATATTGTAAATATGGTCAATTTTGCTGCAAGAGGAAGTACAAATATAATACAAATGGTGAGAGGTTCCAGTCCACCCAAGGCTCCTGGTGTTGTGGCTGTTACCTTGGTTCAAATTGTAACCTGGCATAGCTTTGCATTGTCAGAGGTCACAAAGAAACTTCAGAGCTTTATTGACTATGGGCTTCTATCTTTTGACTTGGACTATAGGTTTGTTTCAAAGAAGCTTGGCAAAGTAACCGATTCCTTCCTGAACTTTAACTGTAACAGGTCGAAATCCTCTGATTTCAATATGGTTTTAACACACACTGAGTTAGGAAACATGAAGTCAGATAAGTGGTGCTTGATGACGAATCAAAGTACAGTTCATAACTTCCAAGCCTATAATAAAGCTAACCTTACAAAGTGCCCACACAGAAGGCTTAAATGTGGAGATGGTTGACTTTGGGAAACAAGTCCAATAATTCCTCAAAAACCATTTGGTACTGCTGCCTACAAGCCTGGAGAAACCTGTAAGGAAAAATCAGTCAAAGTGTAAGGATATTTCCAGACTTTAGCTTGTGTGTGATATCCCAATTACCTGGTTAAGGTTGTCGGGATTGGTAAGCTTGGGCCCAAAAGCACAAAGCCTTCAAGCAGGAAATAGTACCACACATAGAAAATTTGTCTAATTAGCAAAAAATCACAGACATTGTGATCGGTTACACATTTCGGTCTGTAAGCTGCTTTACCTAAGCAAATATTTCTGTGCTAAGTAGTCCCTCACAACTTGGTAGCTGTTCATGCCAGTGGCAAAATCAGTTGGGTGTACAAATTGAGGGGTGCTTACTGGTTTTTATTTTCTTGTCATTTGGTACAGGCAAAAACCGGTATTACCATAAGTATGTCAATGTAAGGAAGACGGGCGTGGCTCCAGTCGGCCAGTTTGTTGCCGTCTGCATCATTGTCAGCTACATTTGGCGATACAAAGGAGAGAGTGAGTATATGGCAAATAAAACATTGCACAGGCTACTGCTTACTGGAGAGTGTGGTCAAGTGTGTAATGGTTCACAACTTGGGATCGGCAGGTCAGGGGTTCAAATCCAGCTGCTTGCTGCATGTTGTGTCCCCAGGCAAGCTACTTTACCCCCCTCCCCGGACTCGTCTCTCTCTCCACCCAGGAGTACAAAGGCTTCCTGGCCTGCAGCATCCCATCCAGCCATCCAGGAGGAACAGAAGTATTCTATCACTGCATTTTACTGAAACTGGAGAAACGAGGGGGGCCTACTGAGCCACAATTGCCCATGACTGACTTGACTTACGCATGAGCGCTCCTCTTCCTTTCTAATCTGGTATTTTCGCAAAACCCTAAATCCAGCAAACTCCTGCTGTGGAGTGTAAAGCCAATAGTTTTGTCAAAAATTGGGTCAAGAAGGCCCATGTTAAGTAATGGTATCAAAATGCTCTAAAAGGTGGCAGAGGAACTTGATAGATTAATAGTATTTTGGATTTGTCTGCTTAAAAACTTCAGTATTTCAACTGTGTTTCAGAATTCCAATTACTTTTGGAATGCCTCAGTTCTCCATAAACTCATAGTCTTTATGTTTTTTCTTGTTCTACAATAGAGCATCATCGTCTCAGGAAACATCACTGGTAACCATCTGGCTTGAAACCCCTATGCAGTGTGTGAATGATGTGCAGTGAATCAACGTGTGCGTCTTTTCAACACTTCCAGAAGAAATGATCTTAGATTCAAGAATACTTATTAAATCGAGATGTTTTTGTTTGCTGTAACGTTTGTTCATACTCATTTTCAATGGCAAAATTAACTTGTTATTCCCCCCATTGTTTGAGGACATCAGGATAAGTTCTAGAACTAGTTTGGAGAACCGTTTCCTTTGGGGAAAGAGAGCATGACCATTTTCACCAAACTGGTTCAACTGGAGATTTTCAGGTTACTGCTGGCTAGACTGAAGAGTTCTCACACATTTTCTGATCGGCCATTAAAGCCAGGGTCAGGTTTTTGCATGAAATTGATGAAGACTGTTAATTTGTGAAAAGTTTGTAGTTTTCCTAAATGTGTTTCAATGTCGACCATCTTTATAGCTACTGCATGTATATTCAACAAAACATAATGTTACCAAGAAGTCTGACCAAGTTTCACCAGAGGATACCTTTGTCATCGGTTTGAACACAGGGTAGGCTCTCCATCAGAACAGTGGACACATTTTACAACTACATTTATATTTAATTTGGTCACCAATGGATCTAAAAGGTATAAAAACTTTTATTAGATAAAATGACAAATGATCAGCTGATTAACATGCAGACTTTAGGGTTCTCCATGAATGCAAGTCTGTCGTCGTCGATATAAGAGACAGTTTACTGGAATTTGTCAAATTAACAGCACAAGAAACGAGGTGCCAGTAGTGTCAATTTGTTTGCTGATGCTGTAAATTCTTGGCAAAATACACACATGTGCGTGCCGATACCACATTGCGTGTTGGACATCTGGTGTGTCAACTGACATTCAGCATGAAACAAATTGTAATAAACTATTTAATTTGGAAAAGACTGTTTCTTTGTGACTCCTATGTTTTGTGTTAACTTTGAACAGTGCCTTTGTGTTCAGGGTTAGAAAATAAAACCAGTGAAAAATCAAACTTTAATGTCCTAGTTCCCTAATTTAACATCTTTGGAATTTAGCAGTTTTTAATGCCTCCGCTTGTATTCAAAATAAAAAGCATGTAATGTAGCAAGTCGGAATCTGGGCTAATCGCACCCAAGTCCAAGATGGATACAATCTAAGCACAAGCCTGTGAGTACGAAACAAGCCTTTGATGGGAGACTGAAGGCCGAGCCATGCAGTATCAAACCAGGGGGTTGTGGGTAAAGATTAAAGTTGAATCCAATCAAATGTGTGTAAACTCGAGCGGCAAGATGACAAAGACAACGTGAGGGGCAGCTGTTCGCATTTTGGTAAAAAGAGGTTCAAACGTCTGTTGTTGCCTGGGAGTCATGATCATGTAACAGTTGTTTCTGAGAACACACAGCTAGAGTACTCGTGATGCTTTGGGTCCTTGTTCAAGTTGGCGTTCACATTTCACTTGACAGGACTGTTGAGAAAATAATCTGTAACCACAAAAAATCCAAAATGATAAACATCATTTCAAACGATAACTAACTGCACAGAGATAAATATTACATCGGCAAGACATGGCACTTGTTCATTAGCACTGATTCATTTCTTGCTGGCCAGCATGGCGTCTTTTACGAAATTAAAGCTACTGGGTCTTTGAGAGTTATCCTTTCCATCGTCTCTTGAAGAAACAAAGGCAAAATTTCCTTCTGGTGGCCTCCGGCTGAGTTTTAGAGGGACAGCCGATGAGCCACTCAACACCACACCAGCCAGCTGGGGGTACAACGTGGAAATCTGGTCGGCATTAAGAGCAGCTGTCTGTGAATGCCCTGGTTGGGGTTGGGAAGGCTGACTATTTGGTGATTCCACAACAGGAGTTATTCTGTTGACGTTTCCACTGGTTACCGTAATCCCAGTTGCGGCGATGAGGTCCTGAAAGTTGGCATTACGAGACATTATGGAATCTGGCTGGTTTGGCATTGTCGTTACATTTGTGCCTTCAAGCTTGCTACATGTACCTGTAGCTACTTTGGGCTGGATATCCTGTTTGGATTCTGTTGATGATGTTCTTCCATCCTCAGTATTGGCAGCTCCTTTTCCATTGTTTTTTTTCATCTGGTCTTCAGTTTTGCTATTAATATAAAGAACTGAATCAGAAAGTTCCCTAGATTGGTTAAGATTTGTCCTGAGAACCCTCGTTACACTCATCCCTGGTTCAGGAACCAGCGTAGGCTGGTTGGTAGACGACAAGTCAAGCAAGTCATCAAGAAGTTGGGCATCTCCCTTCTGAATGCACCTGCTCTTGTTATCTCCATCTTTGTGCCACCTGTGTCCAGATTTCTTGTCCGCTTGAACAACACCCTGCACTTCGGGCTCTTTCTTTAGCAATGCTGACCCCACGTCCATGCCAGCAAAGAGTGACCTGGAACTTTGCACGGAGCCTTTGGAAACACTAGAGGTGCTCTCCACTACATTCAATGGCGATGAATTATCTTTTTGAGTTGCCCACAATCCCTCGGTATTTGAGATGGGCATTTGTCGACGTTCTGTTCCTCTTGTTGGTGGGCTATTTGAGATGCCTGTTTGCAGTACACTGAGAATTGAGTCTTGGTTTGAATGAGTTGTAGAGTTTCCTTGAACCTTAGAAAACTTAGTTGCAGTGGCCTCTTCTTGAAGTCTTTCCAGTTGCCTTAAAATCTTCAAAGTAAGAGGAGGGGAAGAGAAAAAAGAAGAAAAAAAATGACAAACGGTTCTGAAAAATAAAAAGTGATATTAATTGCAAAAAAGGTTAATGCCTTTTAAAGAATTCAATTCCATCTCAAAAGCAGAATACGGTTCTTGTTACAATTCAACAATCTGGGCATAATTTCTCTAACTGTGACTAGATTAACTCGCAGTAAGAAGTGTAAAAGGGAATGTTGAAGTAAAATTAACAATCAAAGAAGGTCAGCCTTACGTGAATTCATACAGGATAGTGTAAGTGTCCGATGTCTTGTAGTGATAAAGCTGAATAAAATTGCTTTACTACATGGTAGATGTGGCAACTAGTTCCGAGCGGTTTTAAAGAGGCATAAAGTTCGAGGACGGTAACCTTGAAACTTGCCAGTACTTGGAATATCTGTGACCTTGGAAGTTGCATGAAATGCATTGAAGTACACCCACATAAATCAAACAAAACTGAACCCTAGCCTCGCCAATCCTACACAGTTTTTTGTGACAGCAATAAAACCACAAGGGTTAGGGCTGCACCGACTGTCCCATGTGACATGACACTTGCTTTCCAAATTCAGATCACTTGGAGGTGCTAAGAACAAACTAAGCATGACTCATCCCATCCCCTTTTTTGCTTGTCATGAGGCAGAATTGTGACATTTGCCCAGGTACAAAGAAGAACAGTCTACCTTGGATGCCTTAGCCTGTAGAAGCCTGTCTGTTGCTTCAGCCTGTACCTTCTTAAGGGAAGTTGGGATGAAACAGGAAAGATGCTCAGCTGATGCTATGTCTTCCCGTATCAGGGCTTCCAGGGCATAAAGACATCTCTGCCGACATTAATTTACAAAAAAAGTGAAACTCTAAAACTTCATGAATTGGTATGTATGCACTAGTTTTATCCAACATGGGTCCCCAAACCAAAACTAGCATTTAAGGAAAAGAATCTCCACACCTAGTCAATCAAATTTCGAAAACAAGCCAGACGGTCATTTTAAAAGTGAACTTGAAGTTCACAAGAACTTTAGTTAACATCTTTCAAGGTTTTCAACTGTTATTGAATAGAAAGTGATACAGCAGGGTAAAATGAAAGTCCTGAGGTTACCTCGCATGAGTCCAAGTCATTTTGCAAATACTTTGACACTTTTTGGCATGTTTTCAAAAGACTGCTACCCATTATTCAAAGCCTGATTACTCAACCCACACTGTTTTTTTCCGGCTTAACTTCCACTATACCACTTTTTGTGTCAGTGTACTTGACAGACTTAAAAAGAACTTCATCTCAGAAAATGAATTTGTCCTGGGAAGTCTTAACCTTTGCCATGCTTAACCCTACCACTCCTCAGTCCTCCAACAGATGAAGGATTGAGGAGGGTTAGGGTTAATCCAAATAAGATTCAATACTATTAAAACTGAACTACGGGTTTTAGACATAATGTAGACTGATGTGCTGGGGATATTCTTGGCAATACGAGTCTGAGAACATAATAAGAACTAACATACCATTTGGACAAGAGCTGAAGTGGATTGAAGTTCCACACCTAACAACTCTGTTACCTTCTCACAATTAAGAGTGGCACAGCTGAAACAGCGAAAAGTGGAAATGACTGTTGTGAGGCACTGGTTTAGCAGCATTGAACTCAAATTCTCTTTTCCCTTGGTAAGACAATGGCAGACTTTGAGACACTTGGTGGCGGCAAACATACCAGTCCTCTTCACCAGTTCTGAGCATGCACACACTATTCTGAGCAGGATTGCACAGTTCTGAGCACACGCGAGACTGTGAAACAGGACCGGTATGTCTGCTGCCACCAGCGTCTCAAAGGCCCCCATTGCAAGTACAGGAGTTGAGACTCTACTGCACAGCCCAGTAAGTTATAATGTAAGAAACTATTTCAAGCGGTTGAAGCTTGCAAGCGGAGCCTCTCTCTCAACCAAACCAAGCAAGGGGCTCTTAATTTAATGATGGCGGTCAGAATTTCCCCGAAGGCCGCTGAGATAAAATGACTCACCGTTTGACAAACTGTGCCAGTACGTCCCTCGAAGGTGTTGGTTTGTCATCGGTAGCACACACAAAGTCCTCCACCAGTTTGGTTTCCATGGAGACATCCTCCACAGACACTGATGCTAACCTGAAATTAAAAAAAAAACCATAAGAACGGCGAGGGGGTGAAATTTCTCTTTCTATCTTCAAGTCATTTCTTGTTTGGCACTCAAAACACAAGAAACCATTGTCAGCTTTGAATGTGATAAAAAGGAACAGAATTGATTAATTGAAATGTCGCTGAATATCAAAAGCATTGCAAAAGTTGCCATGGGTTCCATAAAGAAAACATATTTCACTATAAAAGACTGGTTTTCTGTAGGAATTTTCCTTAAAACTACCACTTAAACTTCAAAAATTGAATTAAATATCTACAAAAGGGACGTTGACCTCAAGCACAATATCACAAAGATTTACACTCAAGTTCTATCATAATACAATTGTTCTGACTCACTCAAAGTTCTATTTCTTACAGGTATAATGTATATATTCCTGACAAACTGACAGCAATATGACTGTATGTTAAATAAAAATATCCCCCAATTTTTCTAACATCTAAAAAACCTGGTCCTGAACATTTGCTACCTTCTAAGTAAATGCTTTCCCTTCTCCATTCCCCCTTTTCATCTGAACTTCCAAAATCAGTTTAAAAAGAAAAATTTAAAAATTAATCAGCATTATTTCAATAAACCTCTCAGAGAGATCAGTGCTGTCTCCACTGTTTTGTCCATCGCTGTTCGATGTATTGCTGCCACGCCCTCCGAAACTGTCCTCCCAGCCCCCTGCTGGTCTTCCTTGCTTGTGCACTACAAAGGGAGGGGAGTTAATGGTTGTACTAATTAAGATCTATTGATGAAGAGTCGGCAGTGTTCCATTTGATTACTCACTGCTGACGTTTTGATGAAAAGGTGCATATCAGGCTGTGTCCTTCAAGTTTAGATGAATTACCATTCAAAAACTACTCCATAAAAGGAATTTTCAAAAGAGAAACAGGGATTTTTATGTCACAAAAATCGGATCTCACAAAGTGGAGTGGATACAGGCTTTTGGTGGTTTTGGTAAAACATCTATTAAGCCAAACTTTTAAAGGTGCACACACACCTCCCTCAAATCAAACTTTTATATGTATTGATGTGATATAGTTTCCCAAAAAGCAATTCCGTAAACAAATGACAAATTGAGAGTAACGTTTACACTTTCCACCAAGGTATAAAATGTCTTACCCGAAGTGAGCCGCCTCACGTCCCTATTGCCCGGTGGGCAGCTTCGGATCCTTGACCCTTCCCCGTCATCAATCACCACTGGCTTGTACTCCCCTCGCCCATCCAGAGGCTCCGCCCCCATCGAAGTCTTTGGCCTTCCGGAAGGGAATAAGAACGGGGTCTGGGCAGAGCGGTCTGACTCAGGACCTCCCAGGGGCCTGTAGTCACTTTGTGGCTGGCTGTGGATTACCGTTAACGATGGTTCCCGGAAAGAGTCGGTGAGCTGTCGGAAGCCCTCTTTAATGGTGTCACCCAATGATTCTGTCGGAGATCATGATGTCAAGTTTTGTTTATGTGTGCTTGTACAGCAGTGAGGTGGGATGCGATTCATTAAGCCCACATAGAAGGACGCACATGTAAACAAAGCATGACATCATGTTTTGGCTCTACATAAGAATGAGTTCCTTTGTATTATGCAATTATATCAGCTAACACAAACTACAAAAATCCATTTTAACCTGCTGGTTGCGCATCTCCCTAAACTTTAAAACATGAAGCTATCAACATTTTCTTACAGTTTACAGAGTCATTTTGGCTTATTTACAGGTTGAAAGCAATTAGCAATAATGGGAACATTTAAATGTGACTAGGAGCCCAGATGTAACAGACCATATCTTCTGACACTGACACAGACCCAAAGCCAAGGCAAGTTTAGAGTTAACTCTCACAACATTGTACCTGAATGGGCAATGGTGAGTATGCTTCAATTTGTACCTATCGACACTTCTTCCCCGTAACACTACCAACTAGCCTGGACCAATGCTAAATACGATGTGATTGGACAAAAGTTCGAAATTACAATTCCTCACTAATCCTTACGAGAAAGGCATTTTCTTCCAAATTAGTGACACTTAGTGAAAAGTTCCATGTGTCGAAATTAGGGTCCACAAAAATGAAATCCCTACTGGGTCTTACTTTCTTTGTGTACTGACACCCCCCTGTTGCCAAACCCTTCCATGCTGCTCCCACTTTGACTTGTTCCTAATCCTCTGGTCCTTGCTGTCTCCTTGTTCTGATTTGGTTCTTTGTTTCTGGATCTTTCTGTGTCAAACAAAACCTCTGAGAGCTCCTAATGCACACAAGGGTATTGGCAAAATCGCACAAATTCTTGTGGGTTTTTCAATTATTCACAGACAAATATTTAGTAATGTTGGCTGGAAAAATGTAACTACTGGAGGAGTTTTCTCCAAAACATCTACCGACCCAAAGCTAACTGAGGTGCTTGTTTTTTTTACAAATGTCATTAAAAGTCAAGGAAATCTGGCAGGATGAGTGATAATGGCAAACACTATGAATATCTCCAGGGTCGAGAAGTATTTCGTGCAGTCAGTCATGAAGAAAGCAAGAATGGAGCAACAGTGGTTTAGGCAATTCTTGCCAGCGTGTGAGCCAGAGGGTGTATAGCTGTCTCTTGGAGTAACAATTATTTCGAATGAAGACACTTTTGCTCAACCTGCTGGATTCAGGGGCAACAGTACAATGGAACAAACAACTTTTTCCAAATTAGAACAAATGTTGAAAAACTGTCCCCAATATCCTGCAGGCTAAATTTCACAAAGCTACTTCTGTAGTAGTCAAAGTTATATGCTTAGCAATTCTGTGGGACTGGTTACTGGTTAAACAATATGGTTAAACAGAAGCTGCAGGAAAAAAGTGGCCATTTCAGACTCAGCCTTGTTTGACCCTAGTTCTCACCTTTGCAGCAGACCGGACTGCAATATATGGAGCATTGCCATGGAGGGGATCAGGTGGTCCACTGAATTCTGGGAAATTTTACAGAAACAAAAGAGCAGCAAAGATTTCTCTTTTAAGTTATGCAAGGTACCACGCTACACTTGATTTTGTGCGGTGCATTTTTGATAGGTAATATTAAGCCGCTTTAGAATTCTAGAAAATTCTACAATTAATCATCTTTTGTCGTAGTTGTTTCTCAAACTTTCCAGGTCAGAATTCCATTAAAATAGGAGGCTGGCTGTTTGGTCAGCATCAGTTAAGGGACTGTTTCTGTGAAGATTTAATTATGTTGGCTGGGCTGGATAAAGTTGGTTGATTTTGCTTTTGTTTGGTGGGTGAATGGTGACACAAATGTCTTGTTATTGCCCACAATGTCAAAAATGTGAGAAATAATTGTTCGTGTGTGTTATTGCCCAAATAAACCTCTACTCCACATCAAGCTTTGGTTCTTTTTTTTTCTGCAACTCAAAACTCAAGTGACTGCAAACTTGGCAGTCACGTATTGGACAAACTGAAACTTACGAGTGGCAAGCTGAATTCCAGTGGACCGCCGCAATAAACCACTGTGGAACTCCTCACTGCCATTTTCAATAACATACTTCATCACTCTTAACACCTGCACAGATCAATCAAAGACAGGAACACACACTTGGAAATAACTGTGACGGTGAAAATCGGACAATAAGAGATTTGTAAGATGCTTCGTGGCTGCAAACCAACCAGTCTGTTGCTATCATTCGCACCATGCTCATAGCCAATATGTGCATGATCAAAATAATGCAAACGATAGAAAAGACAACCATCTTTGCTTCCACTATCTCAGAAATCACACCAAATCAAAACTAAAGCTATGACAGATTTAATTAGTTGGAGACCAAAACTATAAGTCAATCTCACTACATCCAATGAATTGTTTTATTTGTTCAGGAAAAATCTACTACTCACATGGCACCGTGGGAAACACAAAAAGATTTAACAATATGATATCATTCATCCCACCAACACTCCGAGGTACTCACCTTGAACTTGATGTGGTGAGATGGTTTGTCCAGTCTGTCCACAAGAATGTCAAGCAGTGACTTGCAGTAGTTGCTGGAGACATACGTAAGATCTGTTCCCAGGACACAAGAAACTGAATGTTAAATGAACTAGTGGCAAAGACTCTCGTGGTCCCCTACGCATACCAACCAGGGTATGTAGCCCTCAGTAATGGTGAGTTTGCGTTGCTCAATTTTATCCGGAATAATTGTTGGAGGCTAATTTTTCTGAACCTCATCTGGCACAATGCTTATATTTTTTGTGCCAGATTCGTACATGGAGATTCCAAAAATGTGCACCTTAAACCAATTGCCATGAGTCACTCTCTTTCAAGTGTTTAACCACATCTTGTATCTTCTTTCTCCTTCCCCAATGACAAACAAAGTTGTCTGAACCAAAACCAAACTATTTCCGGGATCTCTTCAGTAGACTCCATGCACACACTGCACAGGACACTGAGAGGCCAACTTGAAAGAGCTGAAGAATGCCACATTGCATTGTTTCGTGCACATGTGTGATATTGAATTTATGCCACCAATTTCTAACTGAATGTGCACAAAACTGAAGCATCTTTAACCCCTTTGCTACGGAGGACTGCTACTACTACACCATTGTGTGAGGATTAGTGCATACCACACCTACAGTCTATTCANCCCAGCAGTCGAGGTCAAAATAATCCCGCTGTTAGGGGGTTGAGTCAGTAACAGTTGCATTTTGTAATTTCCCATGACTCTATGGATACATACAACGAGACTCTGTAAAATTGAAAAAAAAAATACCTGCTATTTCTTGGTAGAGGTAGCCTGCAGTAGGGGTGTCATCATCTGACGTTGCCTTTATTATCATAGGAAACTGAAAAAAGGCACAATACAGTGGATCATGAACAAAATTGCTTTTATGAAGGAAACATCTGTATATCCTTTACTGATGACAGCAGTTTAACATTTAGAGAAGCTTTTCAAATGGGCTATTCTCTAGTTTCACATCGCCCTGACATTGACCATGTCTTTTCCAAACAGATGGTTCCAAACCAAGTTTTTGGGTTACAAACTTGGACAATTCTGTTATAAAAAAATCTGTATGAATGCAAAAAAAAAAAATAAACGAGAGTTACACAATTCAAATGTTCAGTACAACATAAACCGTCCATTATCACATTCACTGGAAACAACAGATGCCAATGTTGGGGTCAAGTCCATCACAAGTCCCTTCACAAGTCCAGTCACAAGTACCTTCATGAAGCCAGTCACAAGTAACAGGGTGAACAATGACAAAAGATGGCTTTTTTCACAGCTTATTTGAATAGCTTGTGAATTGGCTTATGACTACATGTGGATGACTTCTGATGGACTTACGAGGGAATTGTGATGGACTCGTAATGGACCTGTGATGGACTTACAGGGAATTGTGATGGACTTGTGATGGACTTGTGATGGACCTGTGATGGACTTACAGGGATATGTGATGGACTTGTGATGGACCTGTGATGGACTTACTGGGAATTGTGATGGACTCAAATACAACACTGACAGAAACAACATCAAATGCAGATGCAAGGCACCTGTAACTTTACACTAGGAACAGTTAAGCCCTGGTACCATACGTGCACTGAATTAATTTGTACAATTTGTCAATTGGCATGATTTCTTGATCATAGTATGCTATCTATCAACTGTGGTGCCTTCTGATAAATTGTGCTGCTATCAGTCGATCACATCTTCTGTCTAAAACTCAAGCCTCTTGTTACCCAGTGATGAGGGCACTGCACTCCTTGTTTGTGATTTTGTACTTTGACAAATATACTACATGTACAACAGACAAAGACAAAGTAAGAAATCTTTAACCCTAACACTCCTCAGTCCTCCAACAGGTGAAGGATTGAGGAGGGTTAGGGTTAAAAAGGGAGTACAGTGCACTAATTACTGGGTCCTCTGGTAGATTTTGAAAAGGGGAAGTAAAGACTGAGACTTCCTGCAGCCTTACCACACTACAGCCTACAGAACCAACCAACAGCACATCATGATCTAACGATAAGGCCCACAGTCAACCCCAGCATCATCAGGGCCAGAAAGTGACAACCTTCCCTAAAATATTATAGCAAGTGTCCGCTGTACATTTGTACACCCCTTCCTACTTACAGAACAGCAAGTCAATACTCTATGTGACTTGCAGCCCTGTGACTTTTTCCGGGCTCGGAAGACTGTGGGTTTTGAATGCAGCCCATTTATGGCAAATTGTGGTACATTTATCTTATAAAATTATTCACTAATAACTGATTTTCTCATTCACTGGTTTACTAACCATTTGTTTGTACATTGAATTTAGGAAAAAATGTGTTCTAAGAAAGTCAAAGGCAATTTAGGCCAGCATAGTACTAGTAGTAGCCTAGTACTAGTAGTTTTGTAGTAGGCCTAGCAAGGAAATTATTGAAGAATTTATTAAAAACACTGAGAATTTTTCAGACCAGTTTTATAGGGTATCAAGTGATGTCCAGGTATGGAACTCTTTCTTCCTGTAGGCCTACCCCGAGAACTATTCAGACTCAGAGTGGAGAAGAGTCGCGTGACGTGTAGACAGCTAGCTCTTTGTTACCATTACAGGGCACATTTAGTCAACAGTCCGGAAACTGGGCAACCTACTTAATCATCGTGTTTGACACTGATACTGGAGCATGGAAAATCATTTCACTCAGCAAATGGTCAACGAGTATACTCATATTTCACTCATTGTTATGGCTGGCGAATTGGTAAACATGACGGTACCTTACGCAGAAATGTGACTTTTCCAACCACATCTGACACGGCCATGGACGCCGCCATCTTCCTGACGTTTATTTTTTCAACTTGTTTAAGTCTCTTTAGTATGCTAATACCTTAATCAATAACTTTTGTAATTTCCTATTCTTCATTTCTTTTTACACTCCTATCTGTAGTTGTATTTTCGTGTTTAAATTTTTTTGATGACTTAGGTTAACTTCTGTCCCTTTTCTAACGATCTTTTTTGGTTTTGCATCTTGCCAACGATCTGTGCAAGTCAATGTTTCCCCCCCAAAAGTCTGGTCATGAGATCGAGAAGTGTCCTTGACTGTTTAAGTGACCAAACCCCAGACAAAAACCCATATACTGCGTGCATTGTGTAAGCAATGTTTGCATACATGTCTCGGCTGTAGAGCTAGCACGGAGGTGGTGATAAGTTGTATGTTTATTGTATTGTATTGATACACTACACTTCCGAACCAGAGGCAAAACTGGGCGAATCATGGCAGTTGTGAAAGCGTTTGGTATCGCTTGTCTGTTATTTTGGCATGCATCGGCGAGTTCCCCAGCAAAGAAGAATGCTCTGATAATCATAGGTAGGCCTGTAGCTATACAATGTAGCATTACTGTACCTGTTTGAGTGCGTCAAGCCTCCATGCGTCAAGCAAGTCAATTTACTGACATAGCCGGCCATGGCCAGCCCCACTTTGGGGTTCGGGATTTTGTCTGCCAGGCATGCCTAATCGAGGGTGGCAATAACCATGGGGCATGACGAACCGCATACCGGAGGCTGGAGAAAGAGATACCTGGACATCACTTGACACTTCATGCACAAACCCTATGAGACTCATCTAAAACAGTGTTTTCTAAGTAAATGTTTTCATATTTTCTCAGCTAAGTTTGACTTTTTTAGAACATGTTATCACTTTTTAAACTGTCCGTAGGCCTATAGGGAACTCTTACGAAGGCGTCGTCCGAGTAACTTGGACTCTACGAATTGCCTGTTTATTGTTTAAAAAGGTGATCGCCTGTTTATTGTTTAAAAAGGTGATCTGAGTTGTAGAGTCCAAGTTACTCGGACTAACGAAGGCCTGGTCTGGTCCAGGCACTTCAACAATTGGTTCAACCAACCATGGACCCACAGTTCCACTTGTGAAGTTGTGCATTAAATATGTAGCTGCATGACGGTGCACTAGAGTGGACATGCTTAAAATTAACTCTTTTTTCAACTTCTTACAAAATGCAGCTTGTATTAAAGTAAAAAACTAACCTTTCTAAAATTACAGCTTTGGCAATCTTCATTTCTCACATTTGCACTGCTTTCTGTAATCATGATTTTGTGGCGGACATCGACAGTGAGGTAAAATGTGAAATTGTTACTTTATGATATGATACTGGTAGCCTTTTAAGAAGATATTTTCTTAAAAATTAGTGTGAGCCAGTTTGGTATTTCCAAAAAGCAAGGTCATCCAGGAACAAAGTACGTGCACGAGTCTGTGTTGGGCAGTGCTAATAGGATTCACACGTGTGTTTGAATGACCCTGGACGCACTTCGTTTTGGGCATGCGCTGTTGGAATACCAAACTGGCTCACTGCAAGTATTAAAGTGCTTCTTGGTTGATTTTGCTCAAAACTCGTTTGAGATGTTTGCTGAAAATTGAGTATTCGTTATTTCACTGCAATGGGGGGGTCAGAATTGTTTGTAAAGTTCCTTGCATTTTTATCAATTTCCTGTAAAGAGCATTTCACTTAACGTATTACATTCTCACTGTCGGGATGACGTCACCGAGTCTTGATTCTTCTCTCCGATTGGTCAACTGATGGATATTCCATATTTTACACTCGAAACTCAAGGGGGAAAAATAGTGTTGTGGTCTATCCATGGGGAAAATCTGAATTATTGACTAAACTCTTAACCTTTACTTCAAATGTGCCTGAAATTTCACTATTTATGCGCTATAAATATCTCCCACACTGTACCAAAAGGTTTCAGTTTTTTAATCATGTTGCAGCAAAAAAAGGAGAAAAACATGCAATCCCTGTCCAGATTGAATGGAGAGTTGCCCCTTTGCTCAGACATGAGTACATGCATAATAAATGGAACAACCTCAGACTGCGAGAATGCAAACCTCATTTTTTAAAAGAAGTTTCAAGAGGTCTAAAACTGCAGCAGTCATCATTTCCAAGCAGTTCTTACAGCTCATGTCATTTCTTGTCTTCCTGTCACCGTAGCCGATGATGGGGGCTTTGAAACCCAAGTGTACAACAACAGCGTCTGCAAGACGCCCAACATTGACAAGTTGGCACAGAGCAGCGTCATCATCCGCCACGCCTACACCTCAGTCAGCAGCTGCTCGCCCAGTCGGTCGGCCATCTTGACTGGGCTGCCGCAGCACCAGAATGGCATGTACGGCCTGGAGCACCTGCCCCATCACTTTCAGTCCTTTGAGGGTGTGAAGGCCCTGCCGGTGATTTTGAAACCAGCCGGAATAAAGACAGGTTGGTGGTGTTTTTTTTTTCTTGGAGGGAGAAGGGGTCAGGTATGACTGCAGTTCCTTATAATAGCTTTTCCTGGTTGTTGTGGTACCTTCCTCACCTTTGAGCTCCGTGACCAGGGGTTCAAATCCCACCCAGGCTACCGGTAAATTGGATTTTCAGTCGCTACCGTATATTGTGGGTTTTCCCCAGAATGTTTATTCATAGTTTTCCTCCAATCTCTAAAATAAAATATTGTCTTTTACTTCCCCCGGGGCCTTTAACCACTTGCTGCCGTATATATAGCCATACCCAGACAGAAATGAGACCGAAGAAGACAAAACCTGTGTGTGCTTCACAGAAAGGTTTAGTCAGGTGATATGCAATAGGATATAGGCACAGCCGATCGGATGGTCTAAGAACCAGACCTTCAAGTGCACAGTGCTACCCAGTGCTACACGGGAAAAAGGAAGGGGCTGCGGCGTGTAGCAAAAAGTGCTACACCATAGACTTGTGCACAAACCCGGTGGTACACAGTGCTACACGGAAAAATGAAAACGGAAGGGGCCGCGGCGTGTAGCAAAAAAGTGCTACACCATTGACTTGTGCACAAACCCAGTGGTACACAGTGCTACACGGAAAAATGAAAAAGGAAGGGGCTGCGGCGTGTAGCAAAAAAGTGCTACACCGTAGACTTGTGCACAAACCCGGTGCTACACCTGAGACAGACATGTCAGAGGAAAACGTGCTATAAAGTTTTGCGGGTGTTCTGTTCTAAGCATACGCGGATATGTGATGCTTTCACAGCGTACCTGTGAACTTCTGCTTGTAAAAGTGCATGTTCAGTTCTGCAGCAGTGTAGCAGTGCTACAAGGAAGACTGTATGGATTCGGCCGTCTCATTTCTGGCTTCATATGTGCTGCCGGGTGCTTTTAAAAACGCAGTGCACACGTATGGGAGATTTTCAAGATTTCCAGTTTTCAAAATTTTGCAAAATTTCATCATTTCATTTAATGGACGTTTACATCCTCACAAATGACTGTTGGGTGGCTACTCTGAGCTGACAGGCAACCTTCATTGACTCCTGAGTATTTCAGCCAGGTCAGCCGCCCTGTAAAAGAGAGTCCAGAATTGTGAGGTGCTGCATAATTTCCTTTGTCCTCTGTGAATGCGAGTGGCGTCTTTTCAAACGTGGCTGGATTAGCATTCAGCGGTGCTGTGTCATTCATCAATGGGCCCTGGAGCTTTTTGTCCACGGTGCTAATCCGCGGACGCACTATGCCCAAAACAGTAGAGATACTGTTTCAAAACAGTGACAGATTACCCGCAAAAAATGCAAGACAAAAAATGATGGCAACTCCCAGCGGCAGGTCTTTTGTTCTGAGTACTGTCTTTTGTTACATGTACACGGACCAGCTCTTTTGTCTGATTTCGGGCAGCCCGGCTCTGCGTATAAACCCTTGGTGCTCAAAATGGGGTTCCCCGGCAGCAAGTGGTTAAGGCCAGTTTATGCTTAAGATGTCACAAACCAATTGCAGCAAAATTAGCACAGGTTTTATCAGGCATATCCCAGTTTTGCACTTGAGGGCCGAGTATGTAAGTGCCTGAAAAAAATAGTGTAACTTGACCCTGGATAATTAAAGAATTTACTTAAAAGAAGCATGTGCTATCATATAAATATAGTAATATTTATTATCACTATTGTACTAAACAGTGTCTTTTATGTATCCTTGAAGACAAAAGCCAAAATTCCCTACTAGCTTGTGATCCATGCTAACCATCAATTGCAGAAACTTTGTTGTTCTTGGCAAAGCTTGTTCACTAATTGTTGCGAATAGTGCAATAAAAAGGAGTAGAGTCTCATAAACTAAGCTTTGGCTGATTTCCACTTTCATTCGTTGTAACAGAATAAAGGGACTTTATCCAATCTGGTCTGGTCTGACTAGAGGTCAGCCTGGTCAGCAAAGATGAGACAGACTGGTGAGAAATTTTTCAACTGGGCTCTTGCGCGCCCGTAGCAAAGGGCGTCATGTACCAAACATGCCGGAATAGAGTACCGAAGTGTCACTGTGAACCAGAAAGTGCAGTGCAAACGAATGGAGTACGCACGCGTGTTGGTTCACGCGCTGGTTGTCGCGCTCATGCCTTTGACACACGTAACTGTGTGTGTGACATATTCACTTCTGCACTCTCTCCATGTACATACATGGTGTTGCACAAAAAAACACACCATGTCATGTTCAAGCGTGGTGTGGTTAGCTCTCAGCTGATGCTGTGCCGAGCAGAAAATGCCAAAGGTTTCAGGGTTAGCGAATTAAAGACATGCTGTGTTACTGGTTCGTTTTTACAGCAATCATAGGCAAGAAGCATGTAGCTCCTCCCGAGGTCTACAAGTTTGACTACGAGGAAACAGAGTTCAACAACCCCATGCTCCAGTGTGCCCGCAACATCACTCGCATGAAGGAGTTTGTACGCACTTTCTTAAGCATGGACCCTACCAAGTAAGGCACTTCAACCACCAGAGGACTTGGTTAAGTCTACTGTTATATCGTCTGTCAGTCCTGTGACTACATTACACACGTATTGAAAAAAGACAAAGGATAAACTAGAAAAGATAGATCGGATTCCCTCATGGTCAATGTGCATAGGTTTTTAACAAGTCCATTTATGAATGCAAGTTGCCCTCTTTTAGATAGTGTTTTATTTCTTAATATGTGTCCAAACTGTTCAAGATGTACAGCTGCTCAACACTCCTCATAATGAATTGTAAGTTGTAAATGGAGGTATTTGCTTTGCTCATTGCTAAGTGCAGTAAAATCGAGTGCCACAAAACATGGCAGTGGATTATACTGCATGTCACAGCTCAATGAGACTGTATGCCCTGCCTCTTGCGTTGATGACCAAGCCTAACAGTATGTAAGGGCGGATCTAGAATCTTTTTTTAGGGGGCCTTAAATTGTTGTTTGGGCCCAAAAATTTTTGAAATGTTGTATAGTCTTTTGTGGCCTTTCTTAGGAGTGGGGTTACATTTTGGGGCTTTTTACGTGGGGAGGAGAAATCAAATGGACTAAAAGAATTGCATTTCTCTTTTGGATTGGGGAAGTGGGGGTTGCTTCCAATTGCCACTCCTCAGGACCTGCCAATGAAATTGCTCAACTCTGAGCCACTTTGAATTTTGTTGTATTTAGCGTGGTGCTCAAATGATGCAAGAGGCCAAAATATTTGTTAAATATGTGCCCTTCCCCCTCCAGGCCCTTCATGCTCTATGTAGGCTTCAATGACCCCCACCGCTGCACAAGGTCCAGGCTGGGTCTATTCTGTGACAAGTGGGGCACTGGTGCACCCGGCATGGGGATCATCCCCGACTGGCACCCTCTGATCTATAAACCCGAGGAGGTGATCGTGCCCCCCTACCTACCAGACACCCCGGCCACCAGGGTCGACATCGCCGCTCAGTACACCTCCATCAGCCGCATGGATCAAGGTATTAAACCGTCTCTCCCAATTCTATCTCTCTATCCTCATTCAGGCCCTTTCTACTCTACATCGGGTTCAAGGACCCACACCGGGCCGACCCCTCCGACATACCCAAATATGGGCAATTTGCGGAGCGCTTTGGCAATGGGCATCCGGGGATGGGGGTGATCGCCGATTGGAAGCCGACAGAATACAACGCGTCTGATGTTATTGTGCCGCGGTATCTGCCGGATACCCAGGCCACACGAGGGGATATTGTGGCACAGTACATCTCCATCAGCAGGATGGATGCAGGTACTGTCGCTGATCTGACTTCTTTTCAAAAGCAACGTCCACAGAGTTATCCATCAGTCCATCTTCCCTGCCACGCACCTGTATTCACATCAAAAGCATGCCACATTTAAACTTGTCTGTCACAGTGTGGATTCACATATCAAGCTGACTACTGTTTATTTTGGCCGTTTCTTGTGAACTTTTCAGCGTGTTGGTTTTTTTCCGTGCTTTTGGTTTTAGAGATAAAAGGATATAGTACTTGCAGGAAACAATTTTTAAAAGAAGCGTCCCAAAAGAATCTAGTCTTCGTACTGCTGTTGCTCAACACAGTGGAAGCACAGGTCCCATTGTGGGATGAAGCCAACATGGCAGAGTTACGTAGCAGGGATGGACAGCTCTCGTGACACCTCTTTCACGCATTTTCTCAACCAAAACTTGTAACTATCCAGGGGATCATTGGGACGGTGATGATGGGATGGACATGGGTCGTTGTGATTGATTGAAAAATTTCTTCTGTTTATCCGCTTGCATTGATTTTCACTCGGTAGTGGCCTGCCACATATTTCAAAGTGCTGTCGTTGGTGCTGCAATGCATAGTTAACTCTGTCAAGCCAAAAGCTAAAACTGGGTCTTCTAGGGATAAACTGGGGCACACCATAAAGTGAATTGCTGCTTTTTTACAGAAATTAAACGGAAGAAATCAAGTTCTTCCAAAAAATTTTAATTTTAATTCTCAGTGAACATATTGTTAATTCTGCTGAGAGATTCTGTTAGTTCCGGGACTCAAACTAAAACTTGTTGGAACATCACTTGTATGGGAGAATGTGTTTAGATACTGCACATGTCCTTCATAACTTATTGGACACGAGTGCATGTTGTCTGGTGTGGAGCCAAGTTGCTTAGATTTGAGTCTCCTGTTATTGTCTCTGACTGTGCAGGTGTTGGCATGCTCTTGAAGGAGTTGGAGGCTTTCGGCTACCTCAATGACACCCTGATTATCTACACAGCCGATAACGGCATCCCCTTCCCCAATGCCAAGACCAACCTGTATGAGCCAGGCATGGGGGAGCCCATGATGGTCTCCAATCCATACGCCAAGCAACGCTGGGGCCAGTACAGTGAGGCATTGACCAGCACCACCGACATTGTACCCACAGTCCTGGACTGGTTTGGGGTGCCCTACCCCAACTACTCGCTCCTGAGGAAGAAGGTGGTGCTGACCGGTCAGTCCATGCTGCCCATCACCCTGGCCGAGCCCAAGGGCTGGGATTTTGTTTTCTCCAGCCACAACTTCCACGAGGTGACCATGTCCTACCCGATGCGTGTCATGAGGGACCGGCAGTATCGCTTGATCCACAACATGAACTACCGTGCCCCTTACCCTATCGCTCAGGACCTTGCCGCCTGCCCGACGTTCGTGGACATCCTCAACAACACAGCCGCAGGCAAACCCACCAAGTGGTACAAGACCCTAGACCAGTACTACTACCGGCCGGAGTGGGAGCTGTATGACGTGACCAATGACCCCATGGAAGAGGTCAACTTGGCCCAAGCACCCACCCACAAGACCACGCTGGAAGCCATGCAGAAGGCCATCTGCAACTGGCGTCACGCTACCAACGATCCCTGGCGGTGCTTCCCGGAGGGCGTCATCAGCGGACCCACCACCTGCATTGATCTGCAGAACGAGCCCCCCCAAAATAAATACACTGAAGAGCACAATAAAAATTAAAATGAACACCTTCCAACAAAGGTAATGGATATTATAGATTCCAGTATTTGCTACTGTTGTAGTCGGCACCTTTTAAGACCAACACAAGACCTCCATTTTGAATTTAAGTCACAAGCAATTTAAATGAAATGCATGAAAATACATGCCTTTGTCATTGTTCCACTGTTACTTGTGACTGGTCTTGTGTCTGGTCAGTGATGGTCTTGACTGCAACGCTTGTATTTGCATGGGATGGGACAGACTGACAAAATATAACAGTTGTACCTTGGTAAAAAAAAGAGACAAATTCTGCGTCACCTTTTAATTTTGTCTCTCCACTTCCAGTCATGCAAAACTTCTGCGAAATCTAATGGCCCTCAATATTTACACGGATTAAAAGAAAAATATTTGAACTATCTGTTTAAAATCATAGTATTGTTGAAATTATCCATACTTAGTACTTGAAAATCCTAAATATCTCAAAAGAATGAAACACAAAATGTTGTCTGAAAGGAGAAGGAAAAAATCTTAAAAAATCAAAACCCTAAATCATCCAAAAAATTGGTACAAGAAGTTTTACTTGATTTTTATGAACATAGTATTTACAATACAAAAGTGTTATTTTCCTACAACCCACCCATGTGAAGTGTCTTTCACCACATCTACTTTCTTGTACCTGAAATATGGGAAAGGGAGAGTTGCATGGTTTATTCTGTTAGCCATAGATCAAATGCATGTAGAGGATGTCGTTGAATTTATACATGCAATCATATAGCATTCATTTATGAAAAACTTCAAATGACACCACATTGTCTAGTCCCACCCTTATCTGATTGGATCGGGGAATGCTACCTGACTTGGTCAGTGATTCAGTTCACATTCCCAGAATCTGCAATTCAGTTTCCAAAGTAAAGGAATCTTTCCCTCCTACATGTGCATGTACATTGAACTTTTGTCCCTTCTGAAATATGACTTTAAAAGATTTTGGACATATATTTTTTCAATTTTTGGTCTTTTTCTCAATACATGTATTTGTATAAATTTTATGGAGTGTTGAAGTTTAAAGTTGTGATCAAAATGAAAACCTTGGTACACTGTAACCAGATCCAAACAGTCTGTATAATGCTGTATTATCGCTTACCATTTGTACTTCCTGCTAAGCATTGTGTTAATTGCAAACTATTTAGCCGTAGTGTTTCTTAGGGGCATTTATTCTTGTTTTGTCGTCAAAATTGCAGCAGATCATAAAATACTGAAATAAATCTCAGACACATTCAGGTTTTTCCTCGGCTCCTTAGAAGTGTGTAATCAATACCAGGAACAAATGCGTTTAGAAGTGTACTGAATCAGGGTGTATATGCATATATATCAATTGGTACAGACCCAAAGCAGCTTGTTCCTTTTCATCCAAATCCTTCCAAATCCTCCACAGCTCAGCACCCTTTCAGTGATTCACCTGACCCACATTTCTCAAAGATGGATCCAGGTTCATCCAAATACGGGAATACAACGAGCCACGGAAGATCATGGTCCTTGTGCCCCTTTGTATTCCTAGATCTGTCAATGTTTTTGTGTATGGTCTGTACCAAAGTTGATACATCAAGCCGTCTTGCGTCTGCGCCCGTAAGAAACGCTTGTTAGATTCTATTAGAGTTACTTGGTTAAGATTGATGGGCAATATATGATGCATTAACTTGTCTCGCTTGTTATAAAACTACAACCATACATTCTCTGTGTGTTTGGTATGTTTTCTTTGTAGAGGTGCCAGTCGTACTCATGAAAGTTTCGATATTTTAGTCAACAGGAGTTGATTCCAAAAGAGTGCAGAAGGTTATTTTGATGAGTGGTTGTGAAGGACTGTGGGCCAGTGTATTACAGGTGTGAAATGAGCAGTAATGTGCAGCTGCTGGTGAAGACATTGGGTTATACATGTATTTCCCTACTCTTTACCAGAATTTTTTTTAATAAATTCTATTTTTAGGATTTTAGTGTCTATGACAGGTGTGGCCAAGTGCATGGATTTCACACTGTGTGTGTCTGACCTAAGCAGTACCAAACACCAAATAATTTGGTTTTTCCCTTCTAAGCCTAAGACAGGAGTGCTTTTTTCTTGAGATTTGTGGTTTATGGCATAATTGGGGTTTCATTTTCATTTTTATATGTAAAAATTTGTATCAATTATGTAATCAGTATGTTAAATCACAGATCCAACAAGCGTGAATTTTGTCAATAATGTACTTATGACACGATTACAAAATTAACCATCTTAAATGAGGTGTTGAGGTTAGGTTTCTAATTTCGTAATACATATTAAATGTGTATGGCCACTGACCCTTCTGTGTAATCCAAGGCTACCTCAGCTCTTAGCTGCAACGGCTTGTGGCTTTATAAGAATGTACAATCAAGTACTTTCTTTACCTACCTCAATTGTAAGTGAAAAAATAAATATTTAAAGATAACATGCCGTGGATATTCAGCTCAACTTGTTTTCATACATGTTACTATATGATACAACATTCAGGTGACATTACATACAAGATTGTTGCACCATGGTCATATATAGATGCATTTTTATTGGTTGCGGACTGATCACGTGATACAAAGTACAAGAGTGCGTGTATCATTCTCGCGTCGCGCGCACGTACTGGCGATGTTGCTGGGCCGCAAAAACAATTATGGATAACGGTGATCTTTCCCACAGCTGGTGTGTCGTGTTTACTGCATTGTAATTGTGTAATCTCGGGTACGAGGGTAGATAGCCGTGACGGTGCTGGAACGCGCCAATTATTGTAGGACATGTGCTTTGTTTGGGGTATGTTGAAGCACTGTGTTAGTTGGCATGTGCTACTCTCTTCACTCTGACCATGACGGAGCCCACCCCAGGGTTGACTTCTTTTTTGTGCCCCCAGCTTTATGTTCGTGGAACACGAGTATGCTCTGATCACTGTTTCTGCAATCCGAATCGCCCTTGCTGTTTATATAAAACGCTCAGGCAATTATCTCTTTTCGTCTGCTCTTCAATTTTGTCAATAATTTCCAACAGTATTTGGTGTAAATGATTTCTTGAAATTCAACCAGTCGACAAACCCCCCAGGATTTATGAATCCCAGGTTTCTCTGTTAAACGAGTTTGTTATAAATCTGAGATCCCCCCCAAAAAAGAGGTAAACAAAGGACATCACAATCAAAAATTTTCCTTGAAATTTAATATTCAATGTACTGTTCACGTGTTTCAATCTGTCAAAGTGTTTTAATTTTTCTTGCATAAAATCGTTCCAGTGAAATCTATGACCATGGTATAATAAAACAATTGTTGCCTGCAGTGACGGGGTCCATGGGTTTTCTACATCCTCGGGAGCAAATGACACCCTCGGCTTCGCCTCAAGTGCCATTTGCCCCCTCGGGCGTACAAAACACCATGGCCCCTACCCCGCAGGAAACAATTGTTAAATGAAGTTCTTTTCATTAAAAGTGACAAGACGATGGCAGTTTTTCCTTTCTTGGAAAATCCTTTTCTCGATAAATTTTATAGGGCGCTATTTTTCATCGTCACACAAGGTACTACTTCTCAAAAAGCATAGGTACATTTATAATTTAAAAAAGTGGACCCCGTTGACAAATCACATCATGGATAGACGACACCACATAACAGATTGACAATTAATGTGAACTGACATCAAATAACGTTTACCAAACGTACGTTTAGTGTTCCATATGGATGAGCCGCTTGCGTGCGGGCTCCAAGGAACAAATTGGTAATATTCGGAGTCGGACCAGGCCTTCCGTCGACACCTCCAAAACCAGCAAGTCCGTTTTGGAACAGTTTACAAAGTAACAGCTTCACACCTACAACATGATCGGTGCACTCCGCGTGCCATGTGTGCGTATTATATGCGCATAGTGTACGCACGTGCGCGTAATGACGATCATAGTTATTCATGCGCGCGCGTCTCAAAGATATTCGAGTACGCATCAACGCACTCGTAGATCAATTTTCAAAAAAACAACTTTGTCGAACTTTACACCAATGAGTAAAGAATTACACCGCTTTCTTCAATCGGATCATTTGAGAGTTTATAATGTTTGCCATGGTATCTTAGAAGCCATAGTTTAATATATTGGGAACCTGTAAGGAAATGAAGCAAATTTGCAGTAGTGACCGCTAGCAATGATGTCTACAGTTTGGAGGCAGGGATCGAAGTTTTGTGCTTTTGGCCTCAAAATCGTCGGTTTGACTTGATATTGTCAAAATGGTAAGCCATTATGAATGTACCAAATCTCATTTGTTACGACATACTATTGATTAGCTATTTATAAGAATTATTGCCAAAACCGCCCTTTCAGAGCGGTGCAGGTCTGATGATAAACCTCACGCAGCTGTTGGGTATTTTATCAGCTCTGTAGCAGTTTTATCTAGATCCAAGATGACTCGTGCAACGTTAAGCAAAATCCTGTCCCCTGCGTACATTCTCGACCAGACATTTCAAGTTCAACGATTTGATCAAAAGACACCTTTCACCTGTTCACCTGAAAGACTCACAGGCTGAGACGTGTCTCCTTCAGGCCTTGTCCTGTCTCTCTTGTTCAAGAATGTTTTGCTCTAAAATAACCTATGCAACCCTGATTAAACTTTTTTATTAGAATGTTAACTTACACCTATCCAATCTGAAAAAATGGATGGCACGACCTAATCTCATCTAAAAAAAAAAATAGTTGCACCAGACGGTACCAGTATGTAGTTCTAACATGACTTTTGCCTTGGTACAGCACTAATGTACTGGACCGATTTCAAAATGAACATTATTTCAGCAGGGCCTGGAATCATGTAGATCTAGAAATGTACAAATGTTGAAGTGATGAACTGCCTCATTTCTCTTTTCAGGCACAATGTGAGTTTCTTACGCATGTCATCATCTTATGTACCGTTCGTCTTACGTTTGGTGAGTATAAGGTCAAAATAGACCTATTCGGTGAGGATTGTAAATTTGGGGACCCTGTTCCTATAATAGAAGGGAGAGCTATATTTTAACTTTTGAATTCACCTTGGGAGACGACTGTGACATCATGCTCAGTAACTGTACGATTAATGTTGTGAAAAAAGGGAAGGGCTTTGAGTTTAGCGGGAAATTATGAGGGGAAACTGTGTTTTAACACATGACACATGGTGGATTCAAATTGCATGGCTAGTTTATCGGTAAGAAAGTAACATTTTCTCACATTTACAATTGAAATGTCCCCAAAATAGGGTCAGCACAGTAAAGAGAGTGTTGCTTTTTTTTTTTGGAGGACTTACCAGTTTTGCGAGATTAAAATGTAAAAAAAATGGGGGGGGGCACGTACAATCCCCCTTTATTCGGTAACAGGCAAAAACTGTATAGAACCTGATTCTATTTCCAATGTCCCAACACAAAATAAACTATGATCAATCTATCTATCAATCAATGATACATCGTGTCTCACACATGTAATTCACAGAATATCAGAATTTCTTGAAAGGGAGACAGAAGTGTCATTTGCCGGAAACAGGCACCTCAGAGCTTCTTCAGAGATTTGGCAGCAGCACGTGATGCTGAAAAGATACCAGTCTACCTTATACGCCAAATTTGGTAATGAAGACTTGAACCAATACCCTACTTCCAAAATAAAGGGGAAAGTTTCTTATTGTTGACAGCTTCTTCCTCTGTCTATCTATCGCCTGAATTGTCGGACGCCCTTCATCTCTTGAGGCCGGACAGCCAGGTTCTGTTCGCCAGCGCGTGTCTGCAGGAGGATTACCAGTGCAGCGAGGCCGAAGTGGCCAGCTACGCCTGGGCGAGTTCCCATGCCGACCCCGCGGCACGGAAACGCTTCTGGCACACGTACGTTTGTACGTGGAACGAAGACCCTAGCGAATGTCCAGGTAAGAGACGAGATAGATTATTGACAGGTTCTGATTAGAACCTCATTTAGAGCATCGAGATTATGAGTTGCTGGTCTCATCGAACCATATTCTACAACTCACATCGAGTTTGCGCACGTTTTTAGATAACATGTACTGTTATCGTGAAGTTGTACACTGACTTCATTTGGCGCTCATGAGAAGAAGTGCCCAAAGCACGCCGACGGTACAGTGTAAAATTAATGATCAGTAGCCATAACTATTGAACGCATAAAAAACCCCAGATGTGCACAGTAAATTTCTTCAAGTGTCTATCAGTACGTTCTCCAAATAAAGGTTGTTAATGTAAAGCCTATATGTAAAATAGAACCAGTTACTGCAAAGTGGAGAGACGATTTTAGAAAATCCCTTGCTGTGTTTAAAGTCATCAGAATCTACTAATTCCATCTACATGTATAGGCATATTTGTCGTTAACATTGTGTAATGCTTTTAAAATATATCTGAGGGCGTTTGACTCTTTGGGCTTTCCAGCACTGCTGACAAACCAAAACTAACCGCTTATCAGAAATGGTAAACAGAAGTGATACTTTGTTCTTTCTTGGCACTGATAGTTGACGGTGGTTGGACTGCTTGGAGTGAATGGGGAGCCTGCAACACGACCTGCGGTGACGGAACCAAGCTGAGGTATCGCACCTGCAACTGGCCCCCGCCGAAAAATGGCGGCAACGAATGCCACGGACAGGCAACCAGTGTGACAAGCTGCAGGGTCAAGATGGCCTGTCCAGTTACTGGTATGAAAACAAGTGGACCATGTGTGTGTTGTTAAGACGATGTATATTTTGTCGAAACTACAATCGTAACAGGTGTTCATAATTTTGCGATTTTTGAGGAAACAATTAAGTAAGATCAATCTTTCAGCTTCGTGACGTGTCTACCCGTTGCTGACTCCCCAATTGTCTAATCATCGTTTCCATCCTTTTGTTCTGTAATTGCAATTTTGAGATCATTCTGGAGATTGGAGATCAAGCTCTTCCTATGAGAATAATGGTTTACCGATCAATACATCGATGAATTGGAAATATCTTATTGCTGTAAAGACAAACTCTTTTTGTAATACGCGATAGACTTCGCTAACATTCTTTACACACATCTAAACCCTTCTGTATTCATCCCAACTTGAGGTCACGAAAACTTGAGCTTTACGGAGGAATTGCCCGGGAGCTCTGTCCAGCACAGAGCTCTTGAAGCTATGGAACCGTTTAACGAGGAAAACACCGAGCTGTCCACGACCTGTCTGGAGGGGCACTGCAGCTACCAACAAGTGACGGAGATGGTCACGCCGCGGGATCTCGCAGTACGTAATGACATGCCCCCTTTACACCACACCCGTGCAAATGTATCAACACTTAAAAGCTGTAGAATTGACAACTTTTCTAGGCGTAGATCTTGGGTTTGTGTTTATATTTTGGGCCCATTTGACACTTTAAAAAGGAGGCTGCGAATAAATTAATTCAACGCAAAGAAGAGTTCATATTTCAGGATTCGACCGAAGTCACTTCACAGAGGCTCTCGATCAACCAATACGATATACGCTACCTCTTCCGTTTTTGATTACTTGTTTTTCAAAGTGAAATATGAAATTGCAGTCAATCTTATGAAGCCGCAAAGCCAAGTATCGTTTGCGTCACGTGTCCTCTCCTCTTTCTCTCCACAGGATCGCTA